>JBAMJV010005818.1:0-47500 GCA_037951105.1 Echinarachnius parma
GTTAACTACTCTGTTATAGAATGTGTAAAGTAAGATCTTTGTAACAGCCTCTTCGTGACTGTTGTGTAGATTCAAGGGCAGGAGCCTGCATAGAAGACCACACTGTAAGAACAACACTCTTTTCTTTATTATTTGAATCTAACACCAATGTACAGATGGCTTGACCAAGCGAATGTTCAAGCTGTCCATAATCACACCACCTTTCACAGGGGAAGCTCAAAAGGTTTGTTTTGGTATATTGATACCCAGAAAAACTCATGTGAATCAGGATGTGCACATTTCCCACTGACTTCATAGACTTTGGCTGATTTGGATAGGACATACGTCCGCTCCTGTTCATCAGACTTCAGGCTGGCTTACTGTATCTGTAACTACAAAAGTGTATGTTATCAGTACCGAAGGAAATTCTTTCAGAAACAGATTTGCGTGCGATTCAGTGACCGCTTGAAATGTTTCACCTTTATGAGATGACCAGTGCCATATGGCGCATTACATCAACAACAACTGTGCTTTGTTCAATTATCATTGACCTTGACTTCAACCTCTTTATCCCTGATGACACGATTCTGACCAGATGTATGGTGTGGGCTGGATGAATGGAGATGCAGCATAGAGGGAGCATATACCTCAACTCTGAAGAGGTGGCTGCATTTAGTGTTTTTTTTTTTGTAGATGCTTTTCAAGTTCCGCTTCCTGTGGACTTCCAGCAGCTATTTCCGTGAAGTAGTCCAACAAGGTTGTGTTTCTAAGGTCCTATGAGACATTTATGGGGCCAACCTTTAACATGAGCAAATTATGTTCATGTCTGTAATACCTCCTTTGCAAGCTTCACGATGTGTCTCCTTTAGACCTAGAATGAGACTCGCCCTGAAACGTGTCATGTAAGTCTACACTCTACAGACACATTTCGTCCAAACTGGGTGGTTAGACCTCGATTATAATTATTTTTGGAGTACATTGATAAAGGATTGGTCTTTTGAACACCATTTTCCCTCCTCCCCTGTATCTGATTCAAGGGATGACAGCATTATATGTGATTTGTATTATATATTTTGTATCATTTGATAGTAATTTAACCAAATCTAAACAAATTGTGACATTAAAGGGGTAGTACAGTTTTGGTAAGGCTGAACTTTAGTAACCAAAACCTGCACAGTAACATTACAAACTAATATTTATAACCCCACCATGCTCGAAAGGTATACAAAAATACAAACGAGTAAGTAAAAAGCCTGTTATCATTCAAAAAGCGCCATTAAAACACAAGAGGGCGCTCTCTAATAAGGCATTGGTTTCAACCATTTTTCATACAAAATTATGCATGTGATGTTTTGATGAAATAATGATTAAATAGAGAGATCATCAACAACTATTTAAAAACCGCTTTTGCAAATTTTTGAAAAAGTGTAAGCATTTAAAAAAAAATGTCATAAAAATCATCGTATTTATTTTGTGCCCAAATAAATACGATCGGATATATTTATTGATATTTCAGCCATTTCTGAACCGATTTGGACTAAATACAGTTTATTTTGCCATTAAAATTGCATGTTCTTTCAACTTCGACACTCAGTTTTTCATTACCACACGAAAACATTGTGTTGTGCAGCGCCCTCTCTACCAAAACTGAACTACCCCTTTAACAACTCGTAATCTTATGTATGTCTTTGTTTTGTATTGCTTATGTTTTGTATTGTTTATTAATTTACATATTTAGAATCATTATATAATGCTCTTAATAGTTATCTAAAATGTGAATTAAGTTTTTAAAGATTGAAATATAGCCTATTTTTCATTTTGAAGATTTAGTTGTCTTTTATACATAAGCGCTGTATACGAAATTTCATGTCCGTGTGTGACGCATCATGTTGTAATGACATTTGACACAGTAACCAAGTATGCAATATGCTCGAATCAAACGATGCGAAGGACTCCAGGAAGACCTCCATGAAAAACAAGCTGGAATCAGCAGGGCATTGTGGTTTAATTGTGCAAGATGTGTGACTTGGTATTCATGACCCTAAGGCTGCAAAACACTATTTATATCTTAAAACCCATCCTGTAGACTTCCAGTAGCTAGTTCGCGATATTTTCCATATAGGATGTGATCCTAGAAGGTCTGGAAGCCATTTTTGGTGGCCAACCTATTACAACAGGCAAAAGCTGATAACCCCCTTTGCACTTGGGTATAAGTTTGTAATTTAATGGTGCAGGTTTTGCTTACTAAAATTCAGTTTGACAAAACTGTACTCTCTTTACCAGAACTCAACTATCCCTCTTAAATGAATGACTTCTGATCGGCTGATCTTCGCAAACGTATGTTTCACTCCTGGAAACGTAGAGCGATTATTTAATCTTGACATGCAATCGATTTCTCACTATAACTAAATATAAATAACATACAATGACGACGATGAATAGAAAAATATCATAGATATATTTTTCTATTCATGTCATTGTTTCATAATCATCAATAAACTAATGATATGAAACAAAAAACCAGTTTGTGATTATCAACTCGCGGGGAAGGTAGAGGAGGTAGTTAGCAATGACTAAGTAAAATTATGGGGGAAGGTGTGGCCGCTCTTAGTCTCCTCGTTTTTCTAAATGGATCTAGTAACATTGTCCAAACCTACAAAACTTACTTGAGACTCTAGTTGTTCTCTCATACATTGTTGTATTCATATAACCTATGGAAGCATGGCACATTTTTTTGTTCGAACTTTCCTTTCGTTAAAAAGATATTTACGATTTAAGTGTTTGGATTTTTAACTATCCACTGGAAAGTTATAACTGTGTGTATAGTCACTGTGTCCGTGAAAATTTGTTGAGGGGGGGGGGGGGGAGGGGTGTTCGTAGAACATTTTTGAAGCCTGAGACCGAGAATCTTCAAAATTTTCGAGGTCGAGACCAGGATCATGTCAACAAATTTCGGTTATGATGGTCGGGACGCTAAAAAAAGTGGTCTCGAAACCAGTTACAAGTGGTACAGGGGGGCTCAACCCCCCCCCCCCCCCCCCCCAAACAGTCATTTTTTGGGTCAAAGGGGGGGGGGGGTTGAACTCCCCCCACCTGGGTACACACACCACACACACACCCACACACTGTTTACAAGGCTCCATGTACAGATGTCAGTGGAAAAAGGCAGAGGAAATAATAACAGAGGTGAAAGTGTCAGTGGACACGATTGTCAGAGGTTATATTGTAAGAAGCGGAAAAGATTTAAGTGAAAAAATGTAAGTGGAATACATGTCAGAGGAGAAAGGTAAGCTGTAAAACGTCATACAAGTGGGGCAGTTGAAATCACGCGGGGGAATGAGAACGATAGAGGAAGATTAAAAGAAAGATAGATCGACGGACAGAACGATAGATAGATTAATTTATATATATAATGATTGATTGATGGATTGCACATTATGGTGAAGAGAGAAAAGAGGCGAATGGAGATCGAATTGAGAAATATGTGCTCTTCTTATTTGTATTGTATACCCACTGCCAATCAATCCATTATTGACATACCATTTGTTAAAGGGGTAGTTTAGTTTTGGTAGAGAGGGCGCTGCACATCACAATTTTTTTGTAAGATAATGAAAAAACTGAGTGTCGAATTTGAGAGAACATGCAATTTTAATGGCAGAATGGCTGAAATATCAATAAATATATTTGATCTTATAATTATTTGGGGCCCAAATAATTAGATGATTTTTTCAAAAAATTTAAAAAATGCTTACCTTTTTCAAAAATTTTCAAAGGCGTTTTTAAAATATTTGTTGATGATCTATCTACTTAATCATTATTTCAATAGAACATCACATGCATTATTTTGTATGAAAAATGGTTGAAAACCAATGCCTTTTTAGAAAGCACCCTCTTGTGTTTTAATGGCTCTTTTTGAATGATAACAGCTTATTTAACTTCGTCGTGTAATTTTGTATATTGTATACCTTTCGAGCATGGTGGAGTAATAACTATTAGTTTATAATGTTACTGTCCAGTTTGGTTACTAGTTCAGCCTTACCAAAACTGTACTACCCCTTTAATCTTGGTCGAGCGCAGTAAATAGGGATATTTATTCTTGCTCAAAAGTAAAAACACGATGGAACACTCTGGTTTTTAACCCGGGACCTCGCGATTGGAAGGCACGCGCTCAACCATCTAGCCACACATCTAACAATAAAGATAAACTCCGTAATCAAACTATGAAATTAATCATATCAGTTGAATGTCTTTGTTTTGTTTTATATATTTTGTTTTGATAAATAAAGAATGATATAAGTACACACAAGTTCACTCTCATGTTTATCTAGAATTTATAATATGATAATTTCCCCTCATACAATTTTGTGCTCGAATATTTTCCACCGAAAATAGTTTTCCTCTGACTTTTTTTTTCCACATACAATGCTTTCTTCTCAATGTTTTTCCAATAACATTTTCCACTGACATTCTTACCCGACACCCATGATGACAGAGGGTGAATTATTACGCTTCTTATTACCAAATATATTGTTAATGCGTTTTAACATTCTGGTTTTCTTTGTATTTGTCGATTTAAATAGACTAATTTATATCCATCAACATACATGTTTTGTATTAAAATCACCCATGTTTCAGTAATACCAATTGTTGGTGTATAAGACTTATTTATAATAGCAGAACCTATTTAGCTCGAAATCATCTGTATGTACATACCGATTAAACAGAGATAATATTGCAGCAATGTAAGCAAAACGATATAAACCGAAAACAAAACGTAACTACCCCCTAAACATACAGTATGTACATTTTGTGTGTAGATCAGAGATATCCAGAACTTTACGGCTGAATGAGCACAATTAAAGACAAAATGGCCCAATTCAAAAGTTACAAGAGATTGTGCATTGTGACATTGTGTGAAACAGCACATTTCACTGAATGCATTGATTATGGTTTATGAAATACTGCTGTTTTGAATATTCCATCCATTTTTTATTTTCATGGGCGCATGTAGTTAAATGCATTAATTGCAATTTTAAAACAGCCCATTTTGAAATTGTCTAATATTCAATAAGCTGCAATGATAATATACCTTTTGCCAACAATGTTCTCTTTAATGTGTGCTACTTATTCATGGATTAATGGTTACCCTCTTATTTTTACACATTGTTTTCCTAACTCAACTGCCATAAAACATTTTGGCAAGACAAAATCTTGAAAAGATTATTGGTTATGAACTTATGAGCAATAGTCTTTTTGTGTTCGGTTAAATGAAATGTGATAAGTGATATGTCAACGATTATTATAACATTATGAAATGTGAAAAGGAAAATTAGATCCTTGAAAAGCTTTAACTGATCGGTATGTCAAATTCAATTTAATATAGGTTTTCTCGGCCAATTTCGTAAGCTTCTCATCGTTTTGATAAACGTGTCATTCAATTTCGCGAAACTGAGCTGAAGGCTTGCAATTGTGGTTCAAAATTGCATTTTGTTCATACGATTTAGCTCTTCGGTCAAGTGATTTACCACTTTTAGCATTCAATTTAAAGAACACGCTATTTGCATTAAATTTCGCCAACGGCTTTCACTGAAGGTGGTATTACGTAATCACAAATTCTCATCGCTTTAAATTGAATGGCAATTTTACGAAAGAGAAACACGGTTTAAATCGAATGCAAATAAAATGTTTTCGAATGATCGTTTTATGAATTCGAATGTGATAAGTGATATGTCAACGATTATTATAACATTATGAAATGTGAAAAGGAAAATTAGATCCTTGAAAAGCTTTAACTGATCGGTATGTCAATTCAATTTAATATAGGTTTCTTCTCGGCCAATTTCGTAAGCTTCTCATTCGTTTTGATAAACGTGTCATTCAATTTCGCGAAACTGAGCTGAAGGCTTGCAATTGTGGTTCAAAATTGCATTTTGTTCATACGATTTAGCTCTTCGGTCAAGTGAATTACCACTTTTAGCATTCAATTTAAAGAACACGCTATTTGCATTAAATTTCGCCAACGGCTTTCACTGAAGGTGGTATTACGTAATCACAAATTCTCTCGCTTTAAATTGAATGGCAATTTTACGAAGAGAAACACGGTTTAAATCGAATGCAAATAAAATGTTTTCGAATGATCGTTTTATGAATTCGAATGCTAAAAACGAATTTGAACTGCAAATTACAGCTGCGGTGAAAAAAATCGGCGAAATTGAATGCACACAAAATGATTCGTGTGGCCCAACTTACGAAATTGACCGAGAAATCCTATATTTAAATTACCTTCGGCGACTCGGAAGCGTTCCACCGCTCGTTAGAATGTATCACCTTCGACGTTGGTGGGGTATTTCCACCTTTTGCGGAGTGACAGAATATAAATAAACGTGTTTGGAAGTTGTCCAATTGGGTGATTTCAAGTATGGTGTTTGGGGTTGGTGTTAGTGCTTATTAAACACTAACACCGGCCTTAGGCGCCATATTTGAAATCCCCCAATGTCACTGTATACCATCCTAACACGAAGTCATCTCAAATATGGTGCCTAAGGCCGGTGTTAGTGTTTAATAAGCACTAACACCAACCCCAAACACCATACTTGAAATCACCAGTGTCTCGATTCATGATGATCTTCTCCACTTGTATACTGATGGATGGCTTCTCTCATTAATCTAGTATGTTCATTGTCATATTTGGTGATAATTTTAAATGATCCAATTATCAAATTGGTTTGCTGATTTTTTAAATATTCAAATCGTCTTTAGAATAGAGCCATTTCTGATTT
This sequence comes from Echinarachnius parma, assembly GCA_037951105.1. Taxonomy (NCBI): domain Eukaryota; kingdom Metazoa; phylum Echinodermata; class Echinoidea; order Clypeasteroida; family Echinarachniidae; genus Echinarachnius; species Echinarachnius parma. Next base: position 6,759 of record JBAMJV010005818.1, read on the forward strand.
CTTTGTTTTGTTTTGTAAAGTTTGGGCAGTTAAAAATAAGATATAGGATTTCTCGGTCAATTTCGTAAGTAAGCGAAACGAATTCATTTTACAGTTTGTGCATTCAATCTCGCCGATTATGTCACCGCAGCTGTGTTTTATCGTTCAAATTCGTTTTTTAGCATTTCAATTCATAAAATGGTCATTCAAAAACATTTTGTTTGCATTCGAATTAAAATGCATTGCTTAAGTTTCATGTTTGCTCGCCTTTTTGATAATTTATTTAGGGGTCGTGATCTCTTTTAGGCCAGTTTATTCGTGTAAATTATATGCAGTCTTTATTTAACATGTGAAGGTCAAACTTTGAGTATAAGTTCAATCACAATCAATATCGCAATCACAATCTCAATCACAATTACAATCACGATCAAAATCAAAATCACCATGTAAAACACAATAATGCACAATCACGATCACAATCAAGATCATGATCACAGTCACAACTACCATCTCACATCACACTGGGTATCATTAATTAAATAATTGTTATTTTAGGCTTATGTAATGTTTTAAGCCAAAAAAGAGAGGGGGGCTGCAGCCCCCAGTCCCCCCCCCCCCCCCCGCGGCCCCTGCAAACCGCGTTTAAAAAGTGTGTTTGGATTACATATTGATGTTTCAAAGCAGGTTTATTTCAGGATACAACTTTGAATGGACCACTTTTACCCAAAATCAATGAACATTTTCCTAAAATATATAATAGTACGCAGCTACAACACGTGTATTATTCACAACATAAACGGACTGAAAGTGAAGACTATCGAGTATCGAACACCTGATAAACATGATAATACATGATAAAAACAAGGTGCAACATTCATAATAATGAAATAACTTTCCCGGATCTTAAGATTTGCATCATTTTCTTAGGTGGGTTCTGAAATGAGCAGGATGCAGCACTCTATCATTTAAACACGTTGAGCCAGAAATCACCTTTTCTTGGAGTAGACTCCAAAAGATAACAGCGACGTTATTATTATTACTATTATTATTATTATTTATTCGACCAGAAAGCTAAGTATACAGAGTAAAATACAACACAAATATTAACATTAATGCACAATATACACAAATTATACACCATGAAGGAGTTTTAAATCCCGACAACATTTAAATGATTTGTTGTATTGTATAGAGCAAGTACATTGTATATTATAATACGCATTGTAATTACTGACATTATGTAATCCAAAGTATCTGCTCAAGTAATATATCGAATCGAATCTTTCCATAGCGCCCGCCGTGCAACAAAGTTACAAAAGTCAAAATATATGATTTAAGTCAAGATTATTGATACATTCAATAACGTACTCCGTATACCACAGTACATGAAGCCAAAATATATTTCTAAAATAAAGATTAACAATGATTCGATATCGTACGGCGTAATCTCTTAAAATTCAAGATTATTAATACATTAGATAGCATACGCCGTGCAACATATTTACGAAAGCCAAATAAACCCCTACAAAAAATATATAATTGCATTACATGTCTTCACCCGTGCAAAAGCATACATCAAGTTACAATCTAAAGAAGCAATGACGTATTTCCTTTCAGATAACATTATTATTATTATTTATTCGACCAAAAAGCAAAGTATACAGAGTAAAATACAACACAAATATTAACATAAATGCACAATATACACAAATTATACACCATGAACATGATGAAGGAGTTTTAAATTCCGACACCATTAAAATGATTTGTTGTATTCATAGGCGTACCCAGGGGGGGGGGGGGGGTATTGATTATTGATACATACGATTACGTACGCCGTATAACACAGTAAATAAAGCCAAAATATATTTCTAAAATAAAGATTAACAATGAGTCGATAGCGTACGGCGTGATCTCTTAAAAGTCAAGATTATTGATACATTAGATAGCATACGCCGTGAAACATATTTACAAAAGCCAAAATAAACCCCTAAAAAAAGTTGGGAAACTGAACTTTGATCGGTTATATCACTCTTATTGTACAATTGTATTGTTCTTTTTAGGGTCATTGCATTGCATGATTATTTCCCTTTAAGATGGTACATTATTTGTCATTTATTTTTATTGTTCAAGTTGTATCAAAGTTTGTGGCGTGTTCAAATGATTTAAACCCTTCAAATTTGGTATCATTGTGAAGCACAATTGCATATCTGTTCAATACGATCACGTCCGTAACTATATGATGGAGGTTCGAAAGTGATATGTTGCAAAATGCTTTTTATGTCGTGAAATTGAAGGCGTTGCATCGAAACTCGACTACGGGAGGAGATGTTTTGGGGTTTTGATTTGCATAATCATCAGTAAATTTAGCAGCATGGGAAAGCATGTTTACTTTTCCTTACAATTATGTCTCACCTGTAATAATTATGCTATCTGGATGTGTACAGTAAAGCCGGATATGGGGCGCATTAAAGGTTCTCTGACAATTTTAGCCTATAAGGTATAATTTATCACGTGGATCCCGATAAAATAAAAAAAATTATCGATGGAAAAGTAATTAAAAACAAGAAATCACCTTGAAAATTCACATTGAGACCCATTTAAAACACCCACTAAAAGAGTGAAATTCTGCTTGTGACCTCATCTGTCAATCACAACTCGGTTACTTATACAATTAACAATGCACCTTTTTCCAAGCTAAGCGCCTGATCACGATAGTATCGCATGTTTGAATACACTACCAACTAACACCCTTTCAATTTCAATAGCGGTTTCTATGTCAGAAAAGCCCAACCATAATAAGAACAATAAAATGCACTGAATAGCTATTGTATGGAAGCATACAGGGCAAGCTGTTGTGGGCATGTTCCTTTTTTCCTTTCAGATACTTATAAAATGAACAATGCACCTTCTTCCAAGCTGAGTGCCTGCTCACAATAGTATCGCATGTTTGAATACACTACCAACTAACACACTTTCAATTTCAATAGCGGTTGCTATGTCAGAAAAGCCCAACCATAATTAGGACAATAAAATGCACTGAATAGCTATTGTATGGAAGCATACAGGGCAAGCTGTTGTGGGCATGTTCATTTTTTCCTTTTCTTTTGCTATCTAATGTAAGCTGACCAGTGATTGAAATGAGGTCAATAGCGTATTGGTACTTTCCTTGTCCTTATGATGGTTGAGGTTTTCTGACATAGCAACTGCTATTGAAATGGAAAGTGTGTGAGTTGGTATATATAGTGTATTCAAATATGTGATACTATTGTGAGCAGTCGCTCATCCTGGGCAAAGGTGCATTATTCATCTTATAAGTAACTGAGTTATGATTGACATACTTATGAGGTCACAGGCAGAATTTCACTCTGGAGAGTTTTTTTAAGAGGTGGGGCTTAGCAAGATAAATCAAGATTAATTAAATGTTCCAAAATATACAAAGCATATTGAGGTCAAACAGTTTACAAATATTTAATGTGTAGACTTATACAGATAAGCTGATTACAACATGCATTTGCATGGCATGGAACCATTAATGCTAAGAATATAATACCGTGGCATCTTCTTGCAAGATTCCGGTAAGATATTGTTTTATTAATTATAACTTTAACATCATTACATGTTGCACTATCGCAAACTCGTTAATTTATCTTTAATAATGTTATGATATCTCATTTTGTAATGATTATGCTGCATGTGTGTGTGCGCAGTACAGGAAAACTCTCAAACGTGATGTATTGAAAATGCATCAAATTTCCCTAAACCTACGCAAACTGGCCAGAACTAGCATATTAGCGCCCTCTTTGACCGTGTAGCTATATGCCAGGCATGTTAAAGACTGTGGCGCGGACAAGGCAAATAGAGGACGCTAGTCATATTACGCGCGCGCTACGCACGAGACGCTCCGTCTGTACAAACTAATGGTATCCCCTTTTAGCAGCACGTTCGTTCTAGCCTAGTTGACTGTCATGGCGCGGCCCAATGCGGGCGGCTGAGTAATTTTTTCCCCGGCCCTCTATATGTCTTGTCCGCGCAACTTTAAGCACAAATCAAACGGCAAATCGGCGCACTTTGCAACATGTCATTTTGAGCCCCATGAATTCATAACCATTACGAATGGGGCATCATTTTATTGACAAATTAACACGCTTCAACATGATGTTGACTTTCATAATGATTATGTAAAGAAAAGTACTACGATATCTCCATAAAATGTCGTTTTGGGATGCAACGTCACACAATCAAAAGCATTTTGTAACATTTCGCTGTCGATCCTCCCCAATATTCACCTTTACTGTACCTACCCGGCTTTCATAATCATTTCAAGTGAGGTGTTATTGGAAATTTAATTTAACAGGCTTTCTTCTGATACCGTACTTAACATCATTTCTTCATTATAAAAATATTCATCGTCGAAAGAATTTGAACTTGAGAAAGACTGTGATATGAGAGTCAGTCCGAAGTTTGTTGGCGCATTTTGCGACATTTCACTTCTGACCTTCCTCCATCCTCAAATATCCTGCGCGTACCCAGTACTCATGATGCTTGCGAATTTGTTATCATTTTAAAAAGGAATACACACCCTTTCAAGTGATACCAAATATAACCAACATGATTTCATAAGAAAAGAAATATTATCGATAAAACTTGAGTTTCCGAACTTTGTTTGAGTGGTTTGTATGTTATAAAGAAGTCAACATTATCGATAAATCCGATAGCGTACGCCGTATAACATTGTTAAGAAAGCTAAAATATATTTTAAAAATCAAGATTGCCAATATATCCGATAGCGTTCACTGTGCAACACAGTTAAAAAACAAAAATATTATCGATGCATTCGATAGCGTATACCTGCTTAGAACATAAAATGCTCAATTAAGTATGAACTATAATGTTATATAAGATGATGACGTCATAATGAAGGGAATTTGAGAATTTTGATTGGATGATTACCGATGCTTAATCCGGTATAGTACACGCCATGTACTATAACATAGTTATAGTGCATGGCGGTATGTGTGTACATACTTCCCATAGAGAGCCAAACAACCCAGCTAGCCACCTGACGTAGGGCCGATGTCGGAAGTTGGTTGCCGGATGTCGGCATATCGCCGTTGGCTCGAGGTTAAAATGTCCGCCAGCCCAACATCGTCACGACGTCATTTTTGTGATATATTGGCATAACGTCATTTTCCGACAATGGCCCAACATCATGTCATGAGATTTCAGGGAAATTGAGCATTCCTATTGGTTGATTACTGATGCTTAATCCGGTTTAGTAAATGGTAAAGTTATAGTGCATATGCACTATAACTGCGCAGGGGATGGCCTTGGTGTGCGTAATGTGCTCTTGTGCGCTTGTTCTTGAATGGGGAAAATGCGCAGAGCGCGCAATTATTTTTAATACGCGCTGGCCCTTGTACAAAGTACGCAGGGCCGACGAGAGAACACTCACAATTTGAGCAAGGTCAATTTGGGTTTATCAACATGATAACAAAATCAGTTCCTCAAAATAATCATCTTATATAACAAATAGTACATGATTCCTGTCGTTAAATATTCCATAATAGACACCTCTACACTTTTAATTTCTCTCGTGCGATTATATTGCACTCGGCCTGCGGCCTCGATGCAATATAATCGCTCTCGAGAAATTAGAAATGTATCGTTGTCTATTCTGGTATATTCAACTCCAAACCATGCACTATTTGTATAATAATATATAACATTACGAGCTTCTATAGGCAAGACTACTCAGTCAAGACGCATGTACGAAACACACACACATATAGTATGTGTGTGTGCGTGTGTATGGACCGTCAATCGGGGATACACACAAGTTTAAACACAGGCAAACGGGGATATTCCGGAAACCGGGCATATCCCCGGTTTCCGAACAGGGGGGTATAGTGCTTCAGGGATCGTCTTAAGGGCTGTACTGTATGTTATTATGATTTGTTAAGGATATCCCTTATATGCCCGTTTTGCATGTTTTTTGACATAGTGGGTGTATAAATGTGTGCGTGTGTATGCAAGTGAATGTGGGTGTATTTTTAAACCCGCAAGTTGGACATATTGCCATGTTTACACACCAGCAAACCGGGGACAAGCCAGACATCATTAAACAAACAGGCATATCCCCGTTTGAAGGTGTTTATAACATTGAAAAAACCATATCCCCGATTGAAGGCTCTTACAAGTATGTGTGTGTGTGTTTTTGTTGTTGCTTTGTTTTGTTTTCCTTTTTTTTCTTAGCTTAAAAACCTCAGATTTTCATTATTCGTACGTAATTCACAATTACGTGATGTAAATTGTTGAAGTAATTTCCTTTCTGTAATGGAACATCCATGTTTATGTATAATTATGTTCACGAAATTGTTATTGATGTTATTTGTTCTGTTTATTTGGAGGAATAAAACATGAACAACAACAAAAGTGTGTGCGTGTTTGCGTGTGTGTAAACATTATTTAGAAAGAGGGAGAGGGTGTGTGTGCAGGGGGTGGGGGGGGGGGGTAAAGAAGACGTGAGGAGGAGTTCTTTTAAAAATCTTTTGTTATAATATCCAATATGTTTATGAGGAATATGAGGAATAAAACATGAAGAAAAAAAAGTGTGTGCGTGTGTGTGTGTGCGTGTATGTGTATGTGTGTGTGTTCCTATTCATATACTAAATTCTAAATCATCCAAAATGAAGTTATTACAATTCAAAATGGGACAAAACCTCAATACATTCTAAAAATATTGTTCCATTACTGACTTGTCGAAGTTACAAGTCTGATTATAATTTGGAATTGTTCAATCTTCTCTTGGGTTCAATCTATTAGCCCATCCAGTACCGAGCATTGAATTTGATACAGAAACATAGGTCCATAACACTGAGAGTGCTCTGGGCGCCCTGCGCCTTCTTTATCCATCTATCTTTTCTTTTCTTTTTTATCTTCTGTCCTCATGATCTTTTCCACATCTGAAGTACTAAATCTCTTTGTCTACAGGGGCCGTCGTTTTTGAAGGGATAGTTGAGTTTTGGTCATTCTAAATTTTAGTAACCCAAACCTGCACCATAACAGTACTAACTTATAGTTATAACTACACCATGCGCGAAAGGTATACACAATTACAAAAAACTAAATAAAAGGCATGTTATCATTAACAAAAAGGCCGTTAAAACACTAAAGGTCGCTTTCTAAAAATGCATTGGTTTCAACCATTATTTATAACAAATTGTGTAGGTGATGTTTTTTTTCTCAAATAGTGATAAATAGAGAGATCACCAACAACTATTTTAAAACCTCTTTTGTAAATTTTTGAAAAGTGTAAGCATTTTATACTTTTATTCTTAAATCATCAAATAAATGTGGGATCCCACATTTTTTCCGATTAGATAGATTTACTGATATCTCAGCTGTTTCTGAATCAATTTAGATAAAATAAAGTTTGTTATGTCATATAATTGTAGGTTTTTCAGTACGTACCTTACAACAAATTATTTCATAAACATGCTAAAGCGCCCTCTATACCAAAACTTAACTATCCCATTAATACAATTTCTATTTTATCAAATCTAGATAATTGTCGTAAAAGCAGTGTTTAAAACTGTATCTAAAAAAAAAAAACGACAATGACCCAGAATATTGGGATATGTCTTGTTATTATTACCAATGATCATATCCCTATTATTACACAGCTTTCTAGATGTGTTCTGAAAGGAAATGAAGTGCATTATTCCGCTCCAGTACCTCAGCGAGATGAGGACTGAATCGATACTGGTATCCAGCCCCGTGCCTGGTCTTGATAATTTGGAAGTCATCTACGTTAATGAGAGTTTTGAGTCCCCCACCATTTTGGTTTGTCCAGTACTTCATGTAATTCTGCCCGTCAACAGCCCTATAATGATATTCATACACTTCTCCCGGAACCCTTTGGTAGTGGGGCTCCCATTGCGCTGTCGAATAGTCAATGGCCGTTTGTAGATCATCAGTAAAATACAAGCCCTCGCCAAGTTCTGCCCCATGACCGCCTGGTCTGTGTTCGTTTCTGCCTCGATTAATCCCCCGGTAGAGGCTTGGTACGAACAGTCACGTCACGTTCACGTTCACGTCACGTGAAGGTTTTGTACCTTTTGTGAAACAGGTCACCCAAATCTACGAAGTGTCACGTTCAGGTTCTGTACCTTTTGTGAAACAGGTCACCCAAATCTACGAAGTGTTGGGTTACGTGACCCAACAGTTTGTAGATATACTATATGCAATTCATGAAAGCTCACGTAAATTGGCGCTTGCGTAAAACAAATTAATGTAAATTGTCGTTGAGAAGAGACTAATTCTCGGTAAATTTAATCGTGAACGAACCCGTCCTACCTATACTGTAATATACAATTATAGGCGTACACAGGCCTGGGGGCTGGGGGATGGACCCCCCCCCTACCCCCATCCCCACCCCCTTACATAATTCAAGAAATGTCTTGGTCTCGGCCTCGAAATTTGTGACCGGTCCTGGTCTCGTCCTCGGCTGCGGTCATTTTCTACGGACACCCCCTACCCACACTCCCCCCGCTTACTTCAATTTGTCCGACGAAATATTCCCCCCCTACACCCACCCCTTGAAAAAATCCTGGGTACGCCACTGCCTACAAGTAGCTAGTTCGAATGTCAAATACATTAATTGATTTATTTAATATTGATTGGTTGGTGTGATTGTTTCATTATAATGATTGACTGATTAATTGATTGTTTATTCGATTAAATGACTGACTTATAGATTGACTCGATTCAATAACCATATATAAACACTATTAATCAAATCATTGTTTTATTACTTTTAAACTCATTGATCACTGCTGCCAGTCACTCACTCACTCACTCACTTTCACAGGCATGCACATACAACGCCGTTAAGGGCCAGTACGCGCAGACGTCGAGCACGGGAACTTCAGGCGTATGCGAACTGAATTGTCCGCTGCGTGTAGCAATTCAGCTGGAAATCAACATTTGCCAAAATCCACGCACGACACGTCTTTAGAAATACTCCAATAACAAGACAAATAATGCAAGTGGTATGGTTGTACATTACCTAAATGACAGAACTGCATATTATCGTCTCAGATTACTCTGAATTATGCACGTACATATTATAAACATAATGATTGAAAAGATTTGATAAGGGGGTATCGGCATTTTCGTCGACATTTTTAAATCTCTTTGTGCGTGTATGTCTAGTCTTAGTAAAAAGCGTTTGCAATTTAAAAAATCTTGATTAAACGCTCACGTCACGATTTGGTTAACGCGACACTTCGAGTTTTACCGGCATGGAAAACGACAAATTGTTGGGTCACTTTACCCTACACTTCGTAGATTTGGGTGACCTGTTTCACAAAAGGTACAGAACCGTTCACGTGACGAGAACGTGAACGTGACGTGACTGTTCGTACCAAGCCCCCGGTAGAGGACCACGTCTTCCAGCTTACAAAGGTGGATGATGTTACCTTGTCCCTCACTGAGGGCGGTTTTTCAAAGAAACGCTGCTCGTTCCACTTCTGCAGCTTCTGAAAGATCCTCTGGATCCCGACCGCTGGGCCTACCTCCCCCACCAGCCACTCTAACTGATCGACCTGCCCCACTTCCGACTGAGCTCGCTCCACTGCCTGTCCCCTCTGCCCCGCTCCCTGCTTGACTTGCGCCACTATGCGCACCACCTGCCGCCTCCCCTCTGGCTCTGCCCGCTACACCCCTTACTGTGTTCCCTTGTTGTTCGAGTGCAGATCCAGCATTTGGTTCTGCAAAGCCCTTTCCAGCGTCGTAGCCACCGACCCCATCCATGACAGGGGTCAAGACGCCGCGTACGACCCCGGCCACGATAGTCTGTGCATCCTTACCCTCTGCGACATCAGTCCATGCCTTGATTTGTCCAGATGGCACGTATTTGCCTTCTATGGCCGACTCCACTCCGGTGGTAATGCCGTCCATTGCCGCTCCTCCTGCGATTCCGCCAGCAACCATCCCAGCGGGGCCTCCAACAACCCCAACGACACCACCTACGATCACCCCTGTGGCTCTTGATGCACCTTTCATCGCAGCGTCTCCTCCTCCCTTGTCCCCGACAGCATAATGTATCACACCTTTGATTTGACCTACAACAGGTATTGCATTCGTCAAGTCATTCGCAGTATGCCCGATCGCTTTGCCAGATTCTACAGCGGATTCCCCTGTATGCTTGGCCAAGTCGACAACGGTCTGGTTCAATTCGTCAACTTGCCCGAATGTAACCCCGGCCGCAATCGCTGTGGCTCCGGTTGCTACCGCAGTACCGACCGTTTCACAAACATGACGAACAACCGTATTAGAAGCACTTTCGCCTGTGAAATTGGCACATTCTACTACGGCATTATTAAGAGAATCCACCTGACCAAACGTCACTCCAGCGGCGATTGAGGTTGCAACCGTGGCGATAGCTCCGCCGGCTGTGCTTATTTCGTTTCCCATTTATGGTTATCTGGAACGACAACGACATTAAATAAAAAATGATACTTTGTCCGAGGTCCTCTGAAGTCATATCACCCAGGATAGTCTAATTAACATATAAATCAGACGTTCTCTTCATTGAAAATTTGGCCAACTTCCATTTTGAGTTGGGGGGGCCTGATCTCTAGTGTGAACGGTTTGACCTCCAAAACATGATTTGGGAGGCGGAGCTTAAAGTGTAACATGGTCTTAAAGTGTAACACGGTGCCTAAGCTACTGAAAAAGTAGTTGCTGCGTGCGCGCGCGGTCGCTTCTGCCTTATACCGCACTGAATACAGCAATGAAATAAAGGGGAAGAGAAAAGAAAAGCAAATGTAGGAGAAAAGAACTGACAATAAGAGAAGGAGGAGAAGAAAACTAGAGGAGGAAAGAAAAGGAGAATGGTAGTTAAGAAAACAAGAAATAGCCTAAAAGAAAGAAAAACTTTAACACAATAGGCCTATTTAATGTTAATTTACTGCTCTTCTTTTCCCTTTATTTCTGCCTTTCCTTCATTTTAAAAACTACTTCTTTAGTTATTTCTTTCACTCATTAGTTCTTTGTTCTTTTCTTCTTATCTAATTTCATATTTCTTCTTTTTTCACCTTTTCATCCTTTTATAGGCCTTCTCTTTACTATTAGGCCCTGTTAGGCCCCTATATTTCATTTATTTATATTTGTTTCCCTTTTCTTCCTTTAATGCTTTCTTCTTTATTTTCTTCTTCTTTCTTTTCTTGAAAGTACATTTTATTTCTTTATTCCCTCTCCCCGTGATTTTTTCTTCCTTAATTTCTTACTTCTTCCTCTAATCCTTCAGTTTCTTTGTCCAATATTGTAACACGAATTCACAGTAGAACAGCAGAATTTGGCGAAACCAAGTGGCGAAACCCTACTGTACTGTACTGCAAAGCTGCAGGCCTGGAATACAACGAGTACTACGCGTAATCCCATGGCGACTAATTTTCAGTAGCTTAGGCACCGGGTTCAGAGATGCCAACCTTCACAAACCAAAAAAAGTATTCTGAGAGGTAAAAAACAGTATTTTGAACCAAAAACAAGTATTTTTAGAGCTGCCAACCTTTAGAGGCAAAAAAACATATTTTTTCGCGAAGCAAATTCGCGCAGCAAAAATACCCTTTACGCACACATTAAAATAAAAGTTGGTTCGGTCGATCACACCAGCGTTTGTAAAAGTTTGTTCGTTTTATTTGTGTTATATTTCAAATATGTATCTGGAGTAATAGTTAATCAGGGTTCAACGTAAATTTTGTTGCCGTTTTCCGATCGTTTCTATAGGGAGTACCAGAAAAAAGAAAAAAAAAAAAAAAAAAAAAAAAAAAAAAAAATCGTTTTTTTTTTTTCAAGAAAACGTATTTTATTAGGGGAAAACGTACTGCCGTATTTTGCGTGAAAAAACGTAACAAATACGGCAAAAACGGAACGGTTGGCATCTCTGCGTGTTACACTTTAAGACCACGTTACACTTTAAGCTCCGCCTCCCAAATCATGTTTTGGAGGTCAAACCGTCCACACTAGAGATTCGCACTGTGATTTGAGTGAATCATGATTGTAAAACACCTCTGGACCAGGTTTCGAGTTTCGCGATTCGTGATTCTAGTTTGTGTTCACGCAGACAAAAATACCGTGATTGGAGTGAAAAATTATTACAATCATGATTGCAATCGCGAATTTTCTTTTGTGTGAGATGGCTCTAAGTCTTAGTTTAAAATGGTGTTGTTGATTTTTGGTACTAAAATGCTAATGTCCTGTACAAAATCAAATTCAGGTAGTCAATAGAATCAACCTCAAGTAAACTGCCTATAATTATGAAATAAATCATTTAATTGTTTAATTAATCGATTTGCATGACTTTATATATTATTCTCCTTTACATGAAATTGTTTGTTAATTTTTAGTTTCAACATCGCACACGTTTTTGTTTTTAGTGACATTGTTGTTTTTTGCAAATCATATTTTAATAGAATAGAATACAATTTAGAACTATACATATACAACGAGGATATACATTGATTTAATAAGAAGAACACTAGCTTTTATGTTTATGATTATTGTATGAACCTATTATGCAAATACAACCACCCAATTTATAACACTAAATAATTGTTAATTACACATTAATAGACATTTATGTTTATGAAATGAACGAAACATTTTAAAGTGATTTTTTTTCTTCCTGATGATGTTTTTAATTGCATGAGCCCATTTGTATGTATTATGAGAAAGTAATATTAAGTTAAATTGTACTTAATTGAGATATATCTTTTGTAACATAGATTACAAAATGAGTATGAATAACATAAGCTTAAACATTTTGGACAATTACAACATACATTAATATAATGTTTCACATGAGCTAATAATCTATACACATATTTTATATCAAAATAGCAAAATTAAATGTCCATATGATAAATATTGATTAAATTATGGATAGACTTTCTGGACACATACACTTACTAAAACAATCAAAATATATATTAATTTTGAATGTTTATGTAGACATTATTAAGCCGTGTGGGCACCTTCCTTGTCTTATGAACATACTATGGTCTTTTGAAAGAATTTATCAAAAGACCTATTATTTACGTAAATGTATGTATTATTGTAAATAGTTTGTTTTTCCGATCATTGCATGTAACACAACACATTTTCTTATGTACAATAAAAACAACTTGAACTTGAACTTGATAAAACAACATACAAAATAAACTAGGAACGAATGTCAAAAACGTAAACATATATTATTTGTAAATAAACGAATTAAATTAATAATGGTAATTGTAATTCTTTGACCAATACATTATATCTGATGTATTGGTCAATAGGTTACAATTACAATCCAACACAAGCGATATACAGAGTTAAAGGGATAGTTGAGTATTGGTCAAACTTAACTTTAGTAAACAAAACCTGCATCATTACGGTGCAAACTAATAGTTATAACTCCACCATGCTCGGAAGGTATACACAATTACAAACGACTAAGTAAAAACCCTGTTATCATTAAACAAAAAAGAGCCGTTACAACTCAAGAGGGTGCTCATTAAAACCTCATTGATTTTAACCATTTTTTCATACAAAATTGTGCATTTAATGATTTGTTAAAAATAATGATTCGATAGAGATATCATCAACAACTATTTAAAAACCTATTTATAGATTTTTGTCAAAGTAGTCTATAAAGATTGTTTGTATTGTTCTAAAAAGTCTAAATGTACCCCTGCCGGTAGATTTATGAATAAAATATCTTGAAATCAAATTTTACAACTATGAGAGCATTTGAAAGGGAATGATTCTCATTTTACATGTTTTTATTCAAGGAACTTTCAAATGGAATTAAAACCAACCAATTTAGTGTTAAGGGGCATTTCGGGAAGAACCAATACTCAAGTGTACCTTTAAATATTAAAATTGAAATAAGAGGGTATAATAGTAATGCAACATATCCAATAAACAACATTATGAGCATATAAGCATATTATGAAATAATCATGTAATTTACATGAACTAGCAATAATTTCGTGGCCACTCTTTCTAGACATACTTGGTCAAAACAACCAGTACAAATTATGATGTGCTTTTATGCAAACAAGTTATGAATAAAAACGCTGTAGGCCTATACGGTATACTTACAAGTGCTGCAGTTGCAGGACAGAAGTGATGATTTTTTTGTTATTGTAAGCTTGAATCGTAAAACTTTTGTTTGAACACTTTATACCGCAGCCCAATCTAAAGTAAGCTGGGGAATTGGCGGCAATAGTGATCAGAATCAATCAAAATCAAAATCAAGCTGGAATCGAAATCTGTGGTACTTCTGTCGTTCAGGCAAACATTGTCATGAGGAAAGATTTTGTGGAAAGCTTTATATGAAGTGTCATCCAATAGGGACGATATAGTTTGGGTCGGTTAAGCGTGTCTGTATTAATCACGTGGTCATTATAGTGACCAATGAGAGCGACTGCTGATGGGTGACGCGAAATTCCACGTGCCCTGTAGTCACCGATCTATACCACTGGATACAGCGTGCTGTACAGTCATGTGCCGCATTCACTGCGCTGAAGCCGCCGCACAAAACCGGAAGTAGTTCAAAGTACTCCATGGCATTGCGCATGTCGATATACGCGTGTATTGGAAATGTGTGTAAATACTAATAGTGCTAGCAGATTGAATAAGCCAGTTCGTAATTAGACTATGGAGCTTGGGTGACGTCAGAGGGCGTAGTCCGATATTCCATCAACGGGCTATCAACGTACAGTAAAGTGTATGCTATCATGTCATATTACCGGATAATTTTAGTTTGACAGCATAAAACAAACATTAGATGCATAAAATCAAAGTGGAAATTATACGAGCAGCTGCATAAACTCATAAAGAACACATTTGATGTAAAGTATATTCAAGACTTTACCGATTTTTCTCCATATCAACTTTCTTGTAATCATCTTTCTTGTGAATGATCTAGGTGAATCATTCACATGCAATAATGCTACAAGGCGGGCGATAAGCATACCACCCATTCGTACAATGTACCGTTCAAAATTGAACGCTATGTTATAGGACGCCATCGGCAAGGAAAACAGACGGGATATAATATTTCTTTCTACATGTTGCACGGTCTTCAAAACAAGAAAGTCGGTAATTATTATCAATTTATATAAATTGTGGATCACATAAACGAAATTTTGTTTGCATTTGCTAATAAATGGAGAGAGAAATCAGCCGGCAAAAACTGTTTTTGCGTTGAATAATGCAGCAAGCGGAAGACGATAATCTCCGCACAATGCTATGTACACTATTATGTACACCTATACGTGCGTGCTAGCCAGGCCAAGCAAGGCTCGGTGAAATTATTGATCAATAAATATCATCATTACACATGAATAACACATTCTATCAAACCGGTTCTTGTTCTATGAAATAGTACATATTATGCTATTAACCTTTGATGTGGTGAATACAAAAACGATGGGCTTATTTTTATCCTGATCCAGATTTTAAAAACGTAAACAAATAATTCGCATTCAATTGCACGTGTGGCTCCTTTGATTCTCACGATCGATGGAATATCAAAATACCCGGAAGTAAATACGCGCATGCGCAGATTGTAACTACGAACTGGCTTATTGTTTATGTTCGTACACACAAAATAACCATAGGCGCCGGAAGTGGGGGGGGGGGGGGGGGCAGGGGGGGCGGCCGCCCCCCCCCCCCCCCAATCCAAAAAGTGTGGGGGGGCAAAACACGTTTTTGCCCCCTCAAAAAGCCCCCCACCCCCCCCCCCCCCCCCCCCCAAAAAAAAAAAGAAAGAAAGAAAAGGAAGAAGTGTGGGAAAGAAAAAAGAAAATGTATGAGCCGATACTTGTTAATTCTAACGTTTGAAAACTAATTTATACGGCTATTTTAAGTTTTCGCTGCGCGCTTCGCGCGCAAACAAATTATCTCAGTTTGTTGTGTAACTTGCGCGTATGGTACTTGTGGGGTGTTTTTTTGGTACCGGGCCACATAGTTCCTGTGTAGGCTGTCATTGCTCTGGCTGTTTGTGTGACGTGCACCAAATTGCTCCATTTCAAGTATATAAATGCAAAATCTTCCCCGTAAGAGGGGGATACCCCCTCCCAAACCCTCCCCCTCTAGCTCTGCCCCAGCCCTCGGTCGCTTCGCTCGCTCGGGACTCATTTTTGGCTGTAAGCTATGTTGTGTATCATACATAATGTGGTATATGGTTTATGTTTTTATGCACAAGATTGCACCATTTCAATATATAAATGCAAAATCTTCCCCGTGGGAGGGGGATACCCCCTCCCAAACCCTCCCCCTCTGGCTCTCCCCAGCCCTCGGTCGCTTCGCTCCCTCGGGACTCATTTTTGGCTGTAAGCTATGATGTTGGATCATACATAATGTGGCATAATTATGCTTTATGTTTTTACGCACCAGATTGCACCAATTCAAGTATATAAATGCAAAATCTTCCCCGTGGGAAGGGGATACCCCCTCCCAAACCCTCGTCCTCTGGCTCTGCCCCAGCCCTCGGTCGCTTCGCTCCCTCGTGACTCATTTTTGGCTGTAAGCTATGTTGTTGGATCATACATAATGTGGCATATTGGTTTATGTTTTTATCCACCAGATTGCACAATTTCAAGTCCCCAAATGCAAACGCTCATTACCGTGGGAGGGGGGGGACTTTATCAAGAGCAGTGTCAAGTTTTCTCTTAACTGATCTTGGGCTCTCACGTATGCAATAAGCATGGTCACCTTGAGTTGGAAAGTTCTTGCTTGACTGTGAAGCATCTTCTGGTATCGAACCTGTAGGCTCCACCAGAGTTGAAGGTTTTTTTTCAAAAGTGTAACGCTTTTTTTGATACGCCCGGTATTTTGCACATATAATTTTCAATTGGATCTAGATATTACACAACTCAGTCTACTTGCTATTAATCAGTCTATTAAATTTTAATATCTGAAGTTACATTGTTATCTCATCTATCCAGTCTCCGATTACAAAGCACACACACAAATTGTTAACATGTTTTGTAGAGAGAGAACCTGGTTTTCATTACTAAAGGGGTTTAGTAAATACTAACATCTCTACACATCTCTATTGTGGCATTGCAAGGGAAAATAGCCATGAGTCACTGTGCATTACTTTTCACTGTGTGAGTCCCTTTTTGTCAGCTTATTTTTAAACCAGTAAGAAATATACTAGGTTACAATATGTACCTTTTGTAGATGAGCAGGGAAACTGAAGATCGTTGGGACAGCATCTCGTTTCAGCCGGGTTGTCTTCCCTCTAGTACCGAAAGATTCCTTGGTGAAATGATCAGAGAACAAGAGCGATGTTCTGCTGGGTGCCCACTTCTCTCCGGACATTGACTATCCACACATTAAGAAGATCTGGGCGTCCAAACGGAAATCTAAAAAAGAGAAAAAAAGAACAAATGTACAGTAATTTAAAAAAATCAGTCAGTTTCATTCATAACATATATATGCATAATAGAATGTATTATTAGTACACATGATAGGAGATAGGAGAGCATTATTTTAAAAGACCTGATAAATGTGATCTTTTAACTTGGAAAATAAGACTTTTATGAACATTTATGAATATAATTGTATAACTTTGTCTGTCTAAGTGTCTTCAAAATGATGAGTAAAAGTTTCAATGAAAGGGAACATTTGAAAACTTGAACACAAGAGATATCAGATGTGATCATGTATTGCCCATTTAAGAATCAAAAAGCAAGGGTGATTAAAACTGTGAGCAAATATTCAGGAATGTTTTTTCAGTCATAAATATCTCTATAAATAGGCCGACATTTCAAAAATAAATATCCATCTCATTGTTCTGTTATCATTAGCCAGACAACAAGTACCAATAGGACTTCACAAAACCAAGTACAAGGAAAGACTGATTTCATTGACTTTGACAAATTTATTCAAAGATGACAGTTATTAGATATTAAATTTTATTTAAAGGACGCAAGATGGGCAGCACTAAACAAATGGACACTATCGAGTTACTATGGAGATAAATAAATTGATTGATTGATTATATCACAAATAATGCTTCTCAATAAACCTGAAAATGTTACTCACCGATGGAATGTTCTTTCACAGCCCTTAAATTGCCGGTTTGTGCAGTTGAATACGGCACAACCTGGCATGATGACTGGTACGTTATACGTCTATGACACGCCATGAAAAGGTGCACAATCGCACATGAATGAACACCGGAGTTGAGCCGATGCGAGGTGAATTTGTGCTGCTGCCTGGCTTCAAGTCAAATATAGGGCGCTGCTGCTGTATAATGCAGTCGAGGGCTAGTGAGAAGAGGCATCTAATCAGGAATCTAAGTAAGAGAAAAAAGAACAGATCAGATGTTTAGTTTAAGATGCAAACCAAGCCAAAGAAAAGGACAAGTAAGCTGAGCACTTTAGACAAAATTTGTATTTAATTTCAGGATTTATAGACCAAACTATCAATACCAAACTATAATTTACAAATCTTAAAATTACATTTAGCCACATTTTCATTGATAGATGCATTATGCGCTATACAGGGTGTCTCAGAAAGAATGCAACACCTAGGATCGTTAATTTTATCAACATCATCGACCAAATGTCATTGTTCTTTGTTTGATTGGGTAGAACATTCTTTTTCCAACTAAATGATACCATAAGCATTGATTTTGGGTAAGGCGTTTGGATCCTAGGGCCATTTTTCTGAGGCAATGTCGTTTCCTAAATTTGCTACTTTTTCGTCTCCAGCGATCCTCTGAACACTGGGACATTCTCGCCCCAAGGCCTCCCATAGAAAAAGAAACGCATGACTGCTCTCCCTTTGATAAAGAAGACAATGTTGCATAATCAAGTACCCCATACGGTATGGCTCATATTGTCTTCCTTATCAAAGGGAGAGCAGGCACGCGGTTCTTCTGTCTATGGGAGGCCGTGGGGCGAGAATGTCTCAGTGTTCAGAGGATCGCCGGAGACGAAAAAGTAGCAAATTTAGGAAACGACATTGCCTCAGAAAAATGGCCCTAGGATCCAAACGCCTTACCCAAAATCAATGCTTATGGTATCATCTTGTTCGAAAAGGAATGTTCTACCCAATCAAACAAAAAACAATGACATTTGGTCGATGATGTTGATGAAATGAAGGATCGTAGGTGTTGCATTCTTTCTGAGACACCCTGTATATGGCTACTACTAGTACCCGTCACTGTAGTAAGCTTTAATTTAATCATTTGACATACAATACATACAATAACATAGAACTGTACATATACATTTTGAATTTAAAAATCAAATTCTTGTGTTTGGAAAGTTAACTTGCCCTTTGCGCTTTAATTTTCAATCACTGGATAGCCCAATTTTGGCAAGCATAGACCATGTAGTCAACAATATAAAGAATTGATATCACTGCGAAGCCAGTTTTGGAAAACTTGACCGAAATCAGATATGCAAGACGGAATACGGTAAACAGATTGTGAAGTATTAATTAATACAAAATAACACCAAATGCTACATTGTAAAAGTTTAAAAGTAAAACATGCGACAAATAAGAGAATTCTTCTTCTTGCGTATGAGGCAGCGCAGCTTCTACGCAACATCACGCAAGTTTTGTAGCCAGTTAACAGTGTCGGGGTTTTGGTCTGGGTTTGGGTGGCCAGGTGGGCGAAGGATTGGGCACTCTTCGATGATGTGGGAGGCAGTCTGCTCGGGTGCTCCACACGTGCAAGCCGGAGAAGGACTGAGTCCCCAGCGGTGCATGTTGGCGTTAAATCTGCCGACCCCTGTGCGGAGCCTGTTGAGGGTGACCCAGAGAATTGATTCATGAGAGCTTAAATAGGAAGAAACAAGAGTTAAAACCTTATGAATTACCCAAATGTAATGTAAATTGTTTACCACACAAGTGACGGAAACTGCGTGATTCGCAACTAAATTGCCCAGGTGCTTGAAAACAATACACAATTAATAGTATGTGGGGCACATGTAAAACGTAAAGACACAAGTGAATAAATCACACAAATATTGCCTTTTCTCAGACCAAAAATAAAATATATTTTAAAACATAAAATACGTAAATGACTGCTGATAAAAATATATGGATTAGTTATACTATCATGTATTCATAAAATGGGTAGCCATATTGGAAATAAAGGGCTAAGCGATTCTTTATAAGGCGTATCACGATTTACTGTATAAGTGCCATAAAAACAGTCCATAACGTTTGAAAAGAAACAAACTAATGGGTAACATTTACACAAATCTACGTAGCTTTTTTTTTTACATTAAACATTGTTTAAAGTGACGCTATTATTTCTTCCTTTCCAATTATTTATGATTATTTTTGGCAATTTACTATATATGTACATAGATATATTTCGGCATTGTCGGGTATAAAAACAACATATTATTTTCACAGTTTTTTGTATGGGTTTCCTAAAGTTATTTAGAACTAACAATGATAAAAAATATGTTCGTGACACATTTACAATCGGAGTTCACAATTATAGACACAGGGTGACACAAGTGAGACACAAGTGAGGAAGTGATAAGAAAGTGAAAACACTGGGACGGGATTTTCCCATCGCAGGCCCAAAACACGACACATAAGAAAACAAAGAAAAATATAGATCCTAATGATCTAGGTACACATGTACAGTATATATCAATGGCGGATCAATATGAACTTATAAAATAGGGGGCGGCACTTTGAGTTGACAAACAAAAAAAATAAAGCAGAAAAATAAAATAAAGATCCCAAAATTATGAACACAATGGAAAATCATGCTTCAACGTATAAATCAACGTATCAACGATTTATCAACGAAAGGAAAAAGAGTAGGGGCACGACGTGCCTCCTGCACCCCCTCTCCCTAAATTGTGTTATTTGAACTCAACCAGATCTTTCCAGGAACCTGACCATCTTCCTGTTATTTGTAATACGTGGTATCTCGTATGTTCCTGGTAGTGCTCGAAAAACAACCTAACGTAATCAACATGTTGTTGAGACGATGGTAATGAGGAGACGTGTACACCGGCAGTGTTACTTTGAGAATGTCTTTATTGGAACTGACTATACATTGTGAGATGCATGGGAAAGTATCTAAATCTACCAAGAGATATTAATCTAAGGAATGTGGCTCGACCACTGTAGGTTGTTATCTAACACCACGGGCCTAACCACATAGGGTTGTTATCTAACACCATATGTATACTGACTGTGTAGTCTGCATAGCAGACTCACTATCGTAACATCCTTCCCTTTAAGCAATTTCTTTTCTATTAAACAAATCATTATACTATAATTATACAGTCACTTCATTGAATATCTGATACACTGAATATCCAAATATGATTTAATTAATTATTTTCTATGTTCTAATCTGTTAATAAAATATTCTAAGTAATGTGATAACTTGTATAAAGTAACACCAATCAAATTACATAAGTGAAACTGCATACAGACTAATATTCTAATTTGGTGCAAATTAAAATTAGTTTATCATGTGAGTTCAGTGTCAATAAAATATTAGCGTAAGTGCTTATATGAAGAAACATAGAATTCAATTAATTACTAATTAATACTAATAACATGGGTTCATGTTGTAAGTAATTGTATCAACTAAACATACTTCAAATAATATGTAGCCATCCACTCTCCCTTTCAAAACAAGTCCCTCGCAATTAATTAATAACGTAGGATGATTAGACTGTCGAAGCACTCGCGTAAACATATACATAAGTATACAAATATTCATTATAAAAGGGTATTGCCGAGCGTGTACAAAACCTGGCGATTAATCCACAGATCAACCAAATGTATGAAATCGAACTATGTAATGTAAAATACTAACAATGTATTTAACCCTAACCCTAACCCTAACCCTAACCCTAAGGGGGTGGAAGATGGCAACCTTCTCGTGGTCCACCCTGTTTGGAAACCTTCCTTACTAATGCCATCAACCAGACATGCGCAACCAACAACTATAGTGTACCAGCGATGACTTCCCCAAGTCAATCTACGAATGGCCCTCCTCAGGGCAAAACGTCCCGTAATGGCCCTTATCAAGGCCAACCATCTCGCATAATAGGGACATCTCTCCGCATATACCAAATTAATGCGGAAGGTATGTCACGCGCAAAAAGTGACTACCTCGCTAGATCAACAAAAGATCTCGACATCGACATTATCCTTCTACAAGAAACCCATATCCGTGATGAGACGTGTGCATCTAAGCTCCGCGTCAACGGCTTCAAGCTCATTGCGGCCGTGCACCACGCCAAGTATGGAGTTGCTACCTACCTTAGACATGACCTGACATATTTCTGCGTCCTTGAGGAATCCTCCAATAATGACATCTTCACGGCCACCGTGAAAGTTGGAGATATAACAATTACAAACATATATAAACCACCAAAAACGAACTGGCCCTCTCCTGCACTTCAGACCCATACCCACCCTGAAGTCCATGCTGGAGATTTCAACAGTCATCACTCATCCTGGGGCTATGCCAAAGATGACGAGAATGGAGAGCAACTGGATATGTGGGCATCAGCCTGCGACCGTTACCTCCTTCATGATGCCAAACAACCGGGAACTTTCCACTCAAGCAGATGGAGAAGGGATTACAATCCGGATCTCTGCTTCCTGTCCAAAACCAGCAATGGCCGCCCACTACATGCATCTCGCAAGATACTTCCTCTCTTCCCTCATAGCCAACATCGTCCAGCTTTAATCCATATTGGAGTAGAGATACCTCTTATCCAATCAAAGCCCCAACCACGATGGAACTTTAGGAAAGCTGACTGGAAAGCCTTTAAAGATGACGTGGAGGAGCAAATCACCAATCTTGAACCAGTCCCCAAAAGCTACACATCCTTCTGCAATATCCTCAAGGACACTGCCAAGAAACACATCCCTCGTGGCTTTCGTAAAGTCTTCACACCTTGCTGGCTGCCAGAATCAGAAGAGCTCCTCAAGCAGTATGAATCCACTGGTGATCCAGACATTACAACAGAACTCTTGGATTCCCTTGACACAGCTAGACAAAAGCGCTGGCAAGAGACGGTAGAAGATCTCAACTTTACACACTCGAGCCGGAAGGCCTCGAATCTTCTTCGACATCTTGGAGCAGCAACCCCGGTTCAACATCAACCTCCTAAAGTAACAGAAAATGCTGTTGCTTCACGCCTGCTCCTCAATTCCAAGGTACCTTCTACAAAGGCATCACGTAAAGAAGTCAAGAAGAACCTTTCCAAGTCCTACTCAACATCAGCTAAGACTTCCCCACTTGCAAGACCTTACACTAGAGAAGATGTCGACATTGGTCTCTCATCCACAAAATCAGGGAAAGCTGCGGGAATTGATGGAATCTACCCAGAATTCCTGAAGAACCTTGAAGAACGCGGCTGGCTGGCCTCATTCTTCACATACATCCACTCTTCCGGAGTTATCCCAAAGGCTTGGAGAGAGGCTAAAGTGATTGCGATCATCAAACCAGGGAAACCTGCGAACGACCCTGCAAGCTACCGTCCCATCCCATCTCAGCCTACGACACTGTATGGAGACATGGCCTGCTACTCAAAGCGTCCCGCATCTTCAAGTGTCAGACAACCATGCGCATCCTTGCTTCCATACTCAGCAACAGAAGATTCAGAGTTTCACTTGGAGGACAAACAAGCTCGGCTAGAACCCTCAACGACGGCCTCCCTCAAGGATCTGTCTTGGCCCCGATGCTTTTTAACATCTATGTAAGTGACATGCCGGAGACCACGTCCAGGAAATTTGCGTATGCAGATGACCTTGCACTAGCTACCCAATCCACCGATTTCAACGTACTTAGTAGAACCCTCACCGAGGACATGAAGAAGATGGAGGACTACTTCATCTACTGGCGCCTTCGTCCCAATCCCAATAAGACTACAACCACTGCCTTCCACCTCAGTAACCGACAAGCGAAAATAGAACTGAATGTCACCTTCTGTGGCAAAACAGTCAAGCATGAAGAGTTCCCCAAATACCTTGGAGTTACCCTGGACCGCAGCCTCACCTATCGTGAACATCTCAAGAGGGTTTCTGGAAAACTGAAGACCAGAGTCAACATTATCCGGAAGCTTGCAGGAAATAGCTGGGGTTCAGGCACACAAACCCTCCGAACAGCCTGCATAGCTCTAGTCGACTCTGTTGCAGAGTACTGCTCACCAGTGTGGACAGAGAGCTGCCATACCAAGAAGGTAGATGTAATCTTGAACTCGGCTATGAGAATAATTACTGGCACACTTAAGTCAACACCTCTTCAATGGCTACCTGCTCTCTCCCACATCGCTCCCCCTGGTGTACGCAGACAGGAGATAATGCGCAAGGAACTACACCGCACCTCCACCAACCCAGACCTACCTATCCACGAAGACCTAGGAAACCTACCCAAAATGCGCCTCAAATCACGGACACCCTTTTGGACTTCTGCAAAGTCTCTAGAAGAGTTTGACCTGAAAGGAGAATGGCGCAAAACCTGGGCAGAGTCCGACTTCCCTAACCATGACCTTGTACAGGACCCTACGTCAGAGCCAGCAGGGTTCAACCTCCCCAGAAAGCAATGGGTGACTCTGAACAGGATAAGAACACTCCATGCAAGGTCAGCCCATCATCTCCATCGATGGAAAATGAAAGACAGCCCTGCATGTGACTGCGGGAACCCAGACCAGACAGTGAAGCATGTGGTAAACGACTGCCCTCTCCGATGTTTCCCTGATAGTTTTGAGGGGATTCATCAGACAACAGATGCTGCTCTGACCTGGCTGAGAAAGCTAGACTTGAATTTATAAATGTGCATATATGTCATACGAAACAAACAATGTATTTAAGGAAACATAAAATGAAGAGAAAAAAAAAAAGGTAATGTAATCACACGTACGTCTTTACTTTGAGGGCCTATTAAAATATAAAAAACAAAACAAGCATCATAATCAAATCCCTTACGCTGGATAATTAGATATCTGCCGTTCAGTCTAGTCTGGGCAGATATAAATAAAAAGACCACATGGGTAACATGAATAATTGAAAGCGAAAGAAAAACAAATTTTACGTAAACTATGGAAGGTTTGAAGCTTTTATAGCTATCCATTCTGTTCTGTTTCTTAGACCATAATAAGCTCATAACATTATGCAGGAAAACAACATCATTATAATCAGCGTTGACAAAATCAATGTATAAGAGCTAAATACAAAACTTCTATAAACAAATATAACGATATCATTGACAACGTTCAAAATCAAATGGTTATGTAAAACAAACGAAACGGGTATTTGAAGTTGTAGAATGTTCTGAGAGATATATTCAAATAGTTCGTAGGGAATAGATCGGTTCGATCCTTTAATTGTGAGACGTGGTACAATCACAATTCTGTCTAGAAATCCAGCCAGGCAATTTCATCCGATTGAATCTAATACAAACGAAACAAAACAAAACAATTAACCAAAATGTGTTTTCTACACTTAAAAACTTATTACACCAACTAAAACAAATGCTCAATCCAACATAATAGTCTATAGTTTTACATGCCCAAACAATTTCTCATTAGACCCAGTTTGTGTACCTAACAGGCGGTGTGACTCGCCTGCCATATCTAGTCATTAGTTTGTTGCTGGGGAGCATCAAGTCGTCTTTGAGTATTGTTGATGGTTGAGTGGTGATTGCTTGAGTAGTGTGGTGGTGTGGGGTGTTCATGATCATGGTCATCATCATTGTCGTCATGGACACGTAAGTATGTGTGGTCCATGCGTTCTTTTGTCTTGATGAGATCCTTACGATTGCGCCTATACCGAGCACCCCCAGAGCTCACGATGTAAGATCGAGGCTCATTACAAATCTCAACCACAACTGCCTTCTGCCATAGTTTCGAATTTCTCGGACTCTGCATTCTTACCACATCCCCAAGTGTGAGAGCTTTTAATTGGCGCGTGCGTTTGTCAAAATAAGTCTTTTGCTTATTTTGTTTGCTAGTCAATTTGTCTTTTACACTTTGTTGAGTTGCTGGGGTAAGCAACCCAGGTGTGGTTGGGAGAGCAGTGCGCGTTCTCCTCCCCATCAACAGTTGTGCAGGCGAAGCATCGAGACCCTCTAGTGGCGTGTTGCGGTATTGCAGCAAAGCTGTGTGAACATCTTTGTTGTCGGCCTTTGCTTTGCGCATGAGATTCTTAGCAATCTTCACAGCACTTTCAGCCTTGCCATTTGACTGGGGATAACCAGGAGAACTGGTGATGTGCTGGAACCTAAGGACAGTACTAAAATCATGAAATTCACGTGATGCATAGCATGGGCCATTGTCAGATACAAAAACACATGGTATGCCATATCGGGCAAACTGAGCTTTGCAGTGTTCTATTACGGCAGATGACGTCATGCGACGTAATTCGCAGATCTCAAAGAAGCTAGAATAATAGTCGACGATGACTAGGTAGTATCTGCCATTGAGTTCAAAAATATCTGACCCAATTTTCTGCCAAGGTTGGTCGGGCTTTACATGTCCAATCATTGGTTCGCTTCTATTTTTCTGTCTGTATGTGTTGCAAATGTCACATGCCGCAACAACATCAGCTATTTGCGAGGACATTCCTGGCCAAAACATAATGTCTCGAGCGAGGTTCTTAGTTTTTTCAATGCCCTGATGGGCGTGGCTATGTACCTGATCTGTCATGCCCCTGCGCAGTGACTTAGGAATAACGACCCGTGCATCCTTACAAACTATACCATCTTCCACTGTCAAAAGTTCACGGTATTCCCAATACTGGCGAATTCCCTCATCAGTGTGACCTTTTTCATTTGGCCAGCCTACTCTAATTGTCTCTATCAACTTTTGTAGCACCGAGTCACTTTTTGTTTCCTCCCGCAATTCGCCTAAACCATCATTTGTGATGGGTAGGTTAGAAATGATACATATAGGAATTTCCTCAATGTCGATATCATCACTTGTATCCGACAAAAAATTCCTGCTCAAGCAATCCGCAACGAATAAATTCTTGCCTTTCTCGTATGAGACGCGGAGATCATACTTCTGCAGATTCAGAAGCATTTTTTGCAGCCTCGGCGGAGAGGCATAGAGCGGTTTTTTGAAAATTGCTTCGAGAGGCTTGTGATCAGTCTCCACTTCAACAACTCGACCAAAAATATATTGGTGAAACTTCTTGCAGCCGAACACGATAGCAGCAAGCTCTTTCTCAATTTGAGCATATCGTGTTTGCGCGTCTGTGAATGCTTTGGAAGCGAACGCAATGGGATTCCCATCTTGTAGCAGAACTGCACCCGTACCCGATTGTGACGCATCAACGCTTAGTTTGACAGGTTTCGTGACGTCATAATATTGCAAAACAGGGGCATTAGTCACCGTAGTTTTCAATGCTTGGAAGCTTTTCTCTTGCTCAGCCTCCCAATGCCATGCAATATCTTTTTCAAGTAGCTTTCTCAAAGGTGCGGCAGCTTCAGACATGTTCGGAATGAATTTCCCCAAATAGTTCACCATGCCTAAGAATTGTTGCACCACTTTTTTGTCTTCAGGCTTGGGCATGTTTCGTACTGCCTCCACTTTTTTGGGGTCTGTACTCAGACACAATGACACAATGTGACCCATGTACGTCACTTCAGTTTTGTGCATATGACATTTGTCCGGGTTGAGTCTGGTATCATGGTCTCTACACCTTTGCAAGACTTTTTGCAATCTATGGTCATGGATTTCTTTGGAAGGACCATGAATCAAGATATCGTCAACCAAGATTTCAACCCCTTCTATGTCACTGAACGTATCAGTCATGATTCTTTGAAAGATCTCGCTAGCCGAATTTATGCCAAATGGCAGCCGCGTGAACCGGTATCTACCGTACGGTGTATTGAAAGTCAACAACTTGGAGCTTTCATCATCGAGTGGTATCTGCCAAAAACCACAGTTCGCATCTAGCGTACTAAATAACTGCGCGCCTGCTAGTTTGTCGGTTATATCCTCTATTGTCTTCATAGGATAGTGTGGTCGTTGAATGGCCTTATTCAAATCTCGAGGATCAAGGCAAATTCGAACCTTGTCCTTGCCCTTTTTTGCAACAGCGACCATTGAGCTCACCCATGCTGTTGGCTCAGTTTGTTTTTCAATCACTCCCATATCTTCCATGCGCTTGAGCTCTGTTTTTACTTTCTGTCTGAGAGCAACAGGAATTTTACGCGGGGGGTGAACGACAGGTCTGACATTCATATCTACATCGAGATGTTGCGGTTCGCCAATGCAACCTAGCCCATGAACAATATCATCATATTGTGTCATTACATCACTCCCGTCCAGTGTATCAACTTTCTTCACTACCCCTAAAGCAACGGCCGTTTGTAGACCAATAAGCAGAGGCACATCATGGTCGACAACTTCAAAATCAATCGTGTGAAACTAACCAGTGTGCATTTACCCAACGGTTTAATTGAGTGGCCAGTGTACGATACTAGCCTGGCTTTTGACTTATTGAGATCACCCATATCTAGCTTTTTGTAAGCCTGTACAGAAAGTATGTTACATTGAGCACCCGTATCAATTTTGAATTTTTCTTGCCGTACAAAATCTCCCTTTTCCCCAAGTCTATCATGCCTGGTGGTTCTAGAAACAAAAGTGAGTTGTACATACCACTCTCGATCTCCCTTTTCACGCCTGCTGTGCACAGCATCGATGTGGAGGTCATCGTTGTCGCTGGCAGACTGGCCCTCGTCGTGTCCCTCATCATCCTTGACGTCGTAGATGACCCGGCGGCGATCTTGCTGTGGACGAGTCCCTTGACGACCTTGCTGCGGACGAGCCCTGCGACGACTGTATTGGCGGTCCTCCGAGGATCGCGACATCGGAGACTGCGACGAGTGCGATGACGATTGTGTCGACCGGCACATCTTGCTAAAATGGTTGGCCTTCCCGCACGAGTGGCATGCCTGCCGAAAGCAGGGCATTGACGCTGCGGATGCACACCGCCACATTTGTTGCATCGTCGGGATGGGCCTGGAGTTGCTGCCACTGCGTGTATTTCTGTTGGTGGTTTTAGTTCAGCTAGCCGATTATCTGTCAGCTCTGTGGCTTTGCAAATGTCTATCGCTTTTGCCAGTGTCAGATTTTCTGTACGTAGCAATCGTGCACGTACTCCGTCAGACGACACGCCGATGACGATTTTGTCTCTGATGAGAGAATCCTTCAGCTCACCGAAGTCGCATGAGCTTGCCCTCGTTCGTAGGTCAGTTACGAAACGATCAATGGTTTCACCTGGTTGTTGTGAGCGCAGTTGGAAACTGTATCTCTCCACCGTCGTATTCTTCTTTGGCAGGAAATGATTGTCAAACTTCTGCAATAATACTTTTATGTCATCCTTGACTTCATCGTCGTATATACAAATGTCTCATAAACATCCAGGGCATCACTACCTATCACATGGAGTAGTGTAGCACTTTGTATTTGTTTGTCCTGGCTAAGCAAGCCGGCTGCCCTGGCGTATATATCAAATCGAGTCTTCCAACGAGACCATTCAGCCCCAGAACATCTTAGTGTGTCCAATTGTTGAGGGGGCGCCAAATTGCGAGTTCCTTGTTGAGGTGCACTTGCCTGTCCATTCATTTTTATTTAAGTTTTTTACTATTCTGACACCATGTTGAGACGATGGTAATGAGGAGACGTGTACACAGGCAGTGTTACTTTGAGGATGTCTTTATTGGAACTGACTATACATTGTGAGATGCATGGGAAAGTATCTAAATCTACCAAGAGATATTAATCTAAGGAATGTGGCTCGACCACTGTAGGTTGTTATCTAACACCACGGGCCTAACCACATAGGGTTGTTATCTAACACCATATGTATACTGACTGTGTAGTCTGCATAGCAGACTCACTATCGTAACACATGTGATATCAGATTATTCCATAATATAAAGATATAGATATAAGGCACTTAAAGGGATAGTTGAGTTTTGGTATAGAGGGCGTACACAAAATAATTTTTTTGTGAGATAATGAAAAACAGAGTGTCAAATTCAAAGGAGCATACAATTTTAATGACAGAATAAACTTTATTTGATCAAAATCGGTTCAGAAATGGCTGAAATATCCATAAACATAAACATTTGTAATGAATGTGGGGCCCCACAATTATTCGATAATTTTCAACCAGCCGTTAAATTCTTTTTTAAATGCTTCCTCTTTTCAAAATTTTTAAAAATAGGTTTTTAGATAGTTGTTGATTATCTCTCTATCTAATCACTATTTCAAAAAAACATCACAGGCACAATATTTTATTTAAAATGGTTGAAACCAATTAGTGTTTAGAGAGCGCCCTCTTGAGTTTTAACGGCTCTGTTTGAATGATAACAGGCTTTTTACTTGGTAATTTGTTATGTTTTATTCCATTTGAGCATGGTGGAGTTATAACTATTATACCCAGGGGGCAAACCACCATTTTTTTAGGATTTCAGCTTTTGCCTGTTGTAAAAGGTTGGCCTCCAGAAATGGCTTCTAGGACCTTCTAGGATCACAACCTAGGTGGACATTCTCGCGAACTAGCTACTGGAAGTCCACAGGATGAGTTGCAAGAAAACCACACCTAATGCTCTAAACAGTGTGTTTCAGCCTTAGGGGTCATGAAGACCCAGTCACACATCTTGCACAATTACACCACGATGCACGGCTGATTCCAGCTTGTTTTTTCTTGGAGGTCTTCCTCTGAATGCTGCGCATCGTTTGATACCAAAGTTGCGCATATTGCATCTTTTGTTCATGTGTCATTCGTCGTTACAAGGTGATGCGTCACACACGGACGTGAAACTTTGTGCAGCGCTTATGTATGAAATACAAATAAATGCTTAACAAATACAAATAGGCTATTTTTTTCTTTAAAAACATAATTCGCTTTTGAAACACCTACGAAGAGCAATATACAACAGCACCAGCTATGTAAATTAATGAATCAATACAAAACATAAGCAAAACAAAACAAACAAATATATTAGAATATATGTTCTCAATGTAATAATTTGTTTAGATGTGTTTAAATTGCGAAAAAAACTTATACAACATTCATCCAAGAGATCATAACCTTTCACCATTAGAATCATATATACGGGGGAGATGTGTGTATGTGTGTGTGTGTGGGGGGGGGGGGGGGGGGTTGGAGGAGGTCACAAGACCAACCATACCTCATCGATGGGCTCCAAAAAATAACTATAATCGAGGACTACTCACCCAGTATATGGACGAAGTGTAACTGAAGGCTTACATGACAACTTCCAAGCAGAGTCTCTTACAAGATCTTAAAAAAGGGTACATTTTGAAGCTTGAAATGGGGTATTAAAACCCCATAAGTGGCTTATATGACCTTCTAGGAACACAACCTGGGTGACAACCTTGCGGATTTTCTGCTGGAAGTCCACACCAAGCGTAGACTGAACAAAAAACGTCTACACCAAACTCTACTCATTGTCTACTCATTGCTGTCATCTCCGTCAGTTATATACTGCACCTGCATTCATCAGTTTATCCAGTCCACATCATAATAAAGGATAAAGAAGCTGTAGTCGAGGTCATGGCAGCAGTGGAAACCAAACCGTTCACAGCAACAGCGCATTCTTTCTGGAATATATCAAATGAGCAGTGTTCTGGTCAAATAAAACCTTACCAGCGTGAAATAGGAGTGTTTAAAGGCACTAACAAGAATCCGGCATTATGAGAAGTGGTAGGACCCTTGTAAAAAAGTACTGCGAGTACTGCGGTACTACTGCAGTAGTACCGCAGTAGTACTGTGGTACTACCGCAGTTCTCGTAGTACTTGTGAGTACCGTGGTATTACTGCAGTACTACCGCGGTACTACTGCGGTACTACTGCAGTACTTTTGCAGTCCTCGTAGTACTAACACACAATCCGCGGTACTCGTGGTAATACCGCAGTAATACTGCAGTACTACTACAGTACTACTGCAGTACTTCTGCAGTCCTCGTAGTACTAACACACAATCTGCGGTACTCGTGGTTATACCGCAGTAATACTGCAGTACTACTACAGTACTACTGCAGTACCCGCAGTACTTATGATAATACTGCGGTTCTACTGCAGTAATACCACGGTACTTCTGCAGTACTCGCAGTGATCCCTTGAACTTGCAGTACTCATGTTAATATTGCGGTACTACTGCAGTATTATACCGCAGCTTATCGGTCCAATAATTTTTTCTCAAGATTTGTGCACATTTATAGTTTTGTGAACCTATTCTACAGCAGGCTGGTAGAAATTCAAGGAACTACACCAACATCGTTATTATTTTGTTTAGATATAATATTGTTTAATAATGACCTTGAAACAGGAATGCAACATTTCTGAAATGTGTCAGAAAAATCAATTATCAATTTTCCATGTTATTTTTGTTTCACCATTCATATTGTTTAATAAATAGGGGAGTTCACCCCACCAGTTCCTCTTTTGCATTTCTAAGCTTTGTCTTGCACGATCCGTATTTTTATATTGTATTTCTGTGATAAAAAGCACATTGTATTTCTGTGAGAGTGAGCTGCGCCCTCTGTTGGTGTAATCTATTCAGGTCACATGGGGAATTTGAATTTTTTGAAGTGACTATGAAATTTGTTCTACCGGATCGGAATGGGCCGTAAATCTAACTACAACTTAGAAAGAAGAGAAAGAGAGACTATATAGGGCATTCAGAACCCCTATTTCTGAAAGCCAAAGGCAAAGCCTACTACCGAAAAGGAGCCAGAGAAGACGACAATTCAAAGGACTCTTTACTTAACTTCAGATTCTGAGGAATGTTTCAGATCAGTCCCACATACTTGAATTCATGTGTGGTTATGGCGCATGCCAATACAGCTGAGCTGAGGCTGCCTGAGAGGGAAATCCTAGCTTTCTTGCAAATTATCATTGAGTGCATTAATGGTGAGTGTACAGTTACAAAATATTATGTTTATTTAGTAGTTTAAATTGAAAAATAGGTTGTCCTGTTTCTATTTTTAGTATTTTAATACATTTTTAAAATTAAAAAAATTAAGTTTAATAATTAACATATTTAAACCATTGTAATTTGTCTTTACTCTTGAACTGAACAAAATATTTGGCACTAGTTTACAAGTGTACCCATACTCTGGCGCTGGCCTCCTACGGCTACGCGGCTAGCTACCCGTGACTCGCACTTGGTTAGACTCACATCTACACTGTAAGATGGTTCTGGATATACATACAGTAACCATTTACCTTACACTAGTGCTTATCGTGGTCGAAGCTACCTTTCCGATTTTTCTCTCTCACATACCTTCTCTTTCTCACTTCTTTTGCGCTCCAGCTATATATAAATGCATAGTGCAACATTTGATCATTTTTTATTATACAAATTTTAATCAAAATACGTTCTGCTATGCTCACCAAATCTGCATTTTCAGCGGCAAAATTTTGGTGAGTCCGTCTTCCTTCGGGAATTGGCAGGAAAAGGCCGACTGTACACGCGCCAGCTATGGCTGGCTATGGCATAACCATGTAAACATGTGATAACATGTAAACATGTTGTTGTTGTTGTTGTTATTTAATTTTTATGGCGATTAGTCAATGGTGACTATTGTCGCCAACTACCATACATTTTTTTTAATTTAAAATTAAATTTCTATGTATTTATATCATCAATATTTATATATACAAGTATGCATTTATTTTGTCTATTTTCTCTTTTTTTTTCCACACATAATATAAATAATAGTTTTTTTTGGACAAATCTTCAAGGCATAAAAGAATTATCGAGGCATGGCCAGGAGCTACATCTAGATATCCTAAATATATCTCCATGGCTTGAGAATACATACAATTGGGCGATCGCACCACTGTCCAAATGTAATTAGCAACACTGATCCCTCCCCTGTCACATGATGCCGTCTTACCAGCCCTCAAAGTACGTTTCTTAGGCTTTCGGGGTACGCACCCCTCTGTTCACTCTCATAATACTGTCGAGGATCAGAGAAGGCGACATACACCTAGGTCACTCTGGCATAGAGAGGGGGGCGTTAGCCTTACACAAGGAAACAAAAACAAAATGTAGCGCGATCGCACACTTATATGCTCTCGGCCTCATCCAAGTCAGGTTTTTATCAAGCAAAGCATTGTGGGCTCACACTAAATAACGTGCAGTGCAGTGGGTGCAAACATAATAATAATAATAATAATAGTAAATTGGTATGACAAAAAACGAACCAAAGACAAACAGACCATTACAGTGTATATTATAATATTTTACAGAAACATAAAACTAATATTATGCTTACACGAAAGTTTGCTGTATAGCGAATCGTTTTGTCCTTTGTACAAAACGGACAATAGCCGCTTGAATATGTATATCTGTGGATTTTAGAATCATTTTCATATCATTTTCAAAAATATTAATTTCAACGAACATCATTGCTCGTTCAATTAAATATCTACGACACTCCATAAAATAATGAGTGACCGTTTCTAACGAAGAGCAAAAATCACATTTCCCTGTGGGGTGAATCCCAAGTTTATATAAATCAAAATGAAGGCCTAAAATTCCCAAACGTAGTCTTCTGAAAATCTTTTCAGATTGTCTATTTAAATTACACAAAACCTGTTGTTTAACAAATGGCTGTATTTCTTTTAAAAAATAATTAGAATCTTCCCATCGACGTTGCCATGTATTTACGGCTCGTTCATTTAAAATTGTCTTTAATTCTGAAAGAGCAAGACCATTACGTATTTCAATATCTTTATATAATGCTTGTTTTGCATAGTAATCCACCATTTCATTTCCATTTACTCCGCAGTGACTCGGTATCCATTCAAAAAAGATATCTTTACCTGTCTTATCTAAATTTGTAAGAATACTCACAATCTCTAATACAAATGATTCTGAAATTTTATTATTTTGTAACGCCATGAGTGAGCTCAAAGAATCTGAAAAGATTACCACTCCAACATACACTTCAACAGACTGTAACCAATCCAGAGCTAAAGCGATTGCTGCCAATTCTGCTCTATATGATGATGTAAAATCTGTAAGTCTTTTCGACTGTGAGTATGAAAAGGCCGGTACATAAAAAGCCGCTGAGCATCTCCCTGAACCGGGTGCCTTTGAACCATCCGTGAATATGTGCAATTGTGCTGACCATTTCTTTTGAATTAATTCAATACTTTTTTGTTGAAGGTAGGCTGGGTTGTTATCCTTTGTGAATTCTTGACTCAATTCAATAGATATGTGTGCTGGGCTAAGAAGCCACGGAGGTAGTGGAGATGACAAAAAAGGTTCAACAGAGACACTATCGATATTACTTATTCTGCATGCAAAAGGTCTGTTTCCTGCTTTACATTTCATAATTAATTTCACTTGCCAATCTGGCCGAAAAACTTTTAACAATGGGTGATCTAAGTGTCTCTGCAAACTAAATTTATATTTTTCTGTCATAAAATTTCTTCTAATGTCCAGAGGCATTTCTCCCATTTCGACTTGCAAAGATGCTAATGGCGTTGAAGGGAGTGCACCGGCACATATCCGAAGTGCTTGAAATTGAATTGAGTTAAGAGGTTTTTTGACCGTATCAGAGGCGCTATTATATGCCTCACATCCATAATCCAAAAGAGATCGTATCATTGCTCTGTATACCATTAAGAGAGATTTCGATGAGCTTCCCCATTCCGTTTTTGTTAAAGTTCTAAGTATATTTAATTTCCTTTTACATCTTAGTACTATATTCTCAATATGTTTTTGCCAAGTAAGGTGTTTATCAAATATAATTCCTAAAAATCGTTGACTTTCTTTAAACATTAAATCTTCATCATTTATTTTCAAAATAGGATATTCTACATGTCTACTTCTAGTAAACAAGACAGGAACTGTTTTGTGTACTGATAACTTAAATCTCCATTTATGGAACCAATTTTGTAATATTCCAATATAATTCTGTAGTTGTTCTGTCATATCAAATAAATTCATCCCTGAAATCCAAACAGCGCAGTCATCTGCATACAAAGATATTTGTATTCCGGGGACGACAGGGATATCTTTCATCATAATATTGAATAACAGCGGGCTTAAAGCACTTCCCTGTGGAAGCCCATTACATTGTTCATATATTTGTGACTTTGTTTGTCCCACTTTTACCTGAAAGGTGCGATTTTCAAGATAATGTTCTAAAAAAGTATACATTTTTCCTCTTATTCCAATTTGTGCTAATTTAAACATCAATCCTTCAATCCATAATTTATCATACGCCTTTTCTATATCTAGAAACAAGGCTAAAGTATGAAGTCCTGTATTTAAATTTGTTTGTATAGAATTTTCTAATTCAACTATATTGTCCACTATATTGCGTCCTTTTCGAAAACCACTCATAA
Source organism: Echinarachnius parma (assembly GCA_037951105.1). Taxonomy (NCBI): domain Eukaryota; kingdom Metazoa; phylum Echinodermata; class Echinoidea; order Clypeasteroida; family Echinarachniidae; genus Echinarachnius; species Echinarachnius parma. The sequence continues at coordinate 43,155 of JBAMJV010005818.1, forward strand.
AAGGAGGCAAAATATTGTGTTTTTCAACAAACCAATATAGTCTTTCCTTTATCATTTTTTCCAATATCTTACTCATGCACGATATTAAAGCTATTGGTCGATAGGAAGACAATTCTTGTGATTGTTTACCTTGTTTCCGTATAGGAACAATAATAGAGTGCTTCAATTGTTTAGGAATAACTTCAGAATTCCAACAAATATTCAAAACCTTCAAAAACAATAACTTACTTGTGGCAGACAAATTTTTATAGACTACATATGGAATTTTGTCCTGACCAGGGGCCGATTGCTTACAATTGTCTAAAGCTTTACTTAACTCTTGAATAGTAAAGTCTGTATCCAAAACATTAGTCAAGCCGTCATTTTGTAATGTGGGCAATATTTGTTTATTCAAAATATTTTGACTAGATGTCTGGAAATATTTCCCTAAAGCATCGGCCTTTTCCTGGTCAGTTACATATTGTTTATCTTCTTGAACAAGTATTGGCAAATTTTTAGGGGAGGTAACTTTAACACCATTCAATTTTTTTATGCAAGTCCAAATCTTAGATTCTGACATAAAACGATCCATCTTTTGACAAAAACCCTTCCAATATTTTCGTTCCGCATTTCGTAACATTTTCTGGGCTTGTCCTTTCTTTTTTAAATAATCATCCAAACTGTCAACAGAAATACAACGAGATAGTTTATTACAGGCTCGATTTCTTTCTTTAATAGCTTGTGTGCAGTCTAAAGTCCACCAAAATACCGATTCATGTTTTTTCTTTGTTTTATTTACAGGCAAAGTCTCTTTTATTGCCTTTTTTAAATATTTCATAAACATTTCATATGTCTTTTGGACGTCATTTTGTACAATTAATTCTGCACATAATATTTCCTCACATTTGCCTGCAAAAGTTGCCCAATTCATATTTTTAAAGGACCAATGATCTTCATCATCTTGTCCTTTAAGACCAGAAACTGGGGGGTTGTCCAAATCAGGCCTCTCGGGTTGATCTGATTGCACATGAATTATAATACAAAAATGGTCACTTCCAAAAGTGTTAGGAGTAACCTCCCATAAACATCTACTTCCCAAGTTTGGGGAGACAAAACTTAAATCCAAACTTGAAAGTTTTCCTGAATTTGGGTCTATTCTAGTTCCCATTCCATCATTAAGAAGAATTAAATCATGGTCCATTACAAACTGATCTACTATTTTTCCATTACAATCATTTCTTTTACTACCCCACAAGATATTATGAGAATTAAAATCTCCTAATATCAAACATTTTTCATTTTTGTCTATATTTACAAGCAAACGTTTCAAAATATTATCATTCAATTTCTGGCATGGATTATAAAAATTCACTATAGATAATGATTCTCCCCCAACACGTAATCTTACGTGTTGAATTTCATAATCACCATCATCTATAGGTTGTTCATAATACAGAGAATTATGAATATAAATTGCACAACCACCTCGGGTTTGGTTTTCTCTATGTCTTGAGAAACAATCATATCCCGGGAGAATCATTTCATTGTCAGGTTGAAACCAAGTTTCTTGTATACACAACACATGAAATAATTGATCAGTAATTTGTAAATATTGAGCAAGCTCTCTACCATGATTATTAAAACCTTGAGCGTTCCATTGGAGAATGGTCAACGCGTACATGAGTAGAGTAACTTGAAACAACATTGTTGTTTTAATCATATTTACACAAATATATTTAAACATTAACTTGCAGAAGCCTTTCAGCGGCTGTTTTAACAAGAATAAAAATGTCCCTCTCCGCTCTTCCAACACAGAGACTTCTAATTAAATGAGCGATCGATCGAATGAGTAGCTCGTCGCTAACAATAGCTAAAATACTACCACTTTCTAATATATCTAGAGTGTCTCTTTTAATCTGTTCTGTGTGTGATGATTCAAGGACCTTTGTTTTTGAAGTGGTGGGTGCTTGTATTTTGGTTGGTTGTGTTACATATTCTTGGGGATGTGATTGTTTGGGCACTGTGAGAGTAATCCCTTCTTTTTGATGCGATGTGCTGGGTTGTTCTTGCGTTTTAATCAATTCTACTAATGGGGGTGTTTTGAGTACTTGTTGTGTGGTTGGTTTTGGTTGGGATTGATTGATGTTCCAGGCTTTGATTGCCTGGGCATAAGTTATCTTCTGGGTTACTTTCAGTGTTTGAATTTCTTTTGCTTTTTTTGCTTCTTTGCATCCATTGTATGCAGCTGAGTGGGGTCCACCACAATTGACACATTTTGGGTTTTCTTTTTTTGTACAATTATCAAAAGAATGTTCCTCTCCACATCTTACACAACGTTCTTTAGCTCTACATTGGGAGATTCCGTGGCCGTAATGTTGACATTTAAAACATCTAATAACTTGTGGTATGTATGTCCTCACTTTGAAAATCAAAAAACAAAAATGTACCCTTTCTGGTAGAGTGTCTGAGTTGAATGTGATTATTACGTTCTGGGTTGGTGTCTCGACGCGGTCTTGTTTGTTGATCTTTTTCATGCGTTGGACGCCTACGACTTTCTGTGATTTTAACTCTTCCTTCAGTTCATCGTCCGTGACCTCAATTGGGACCCCAGTAATCAGCCCCTTTATCCCGAAAGTTTGTTCCCGAATTTTTACTGGGATAGTGCCAATTTTCTGCACTTGTTTTAGGGCTTGTACTTGCTTGATATTGAAACATTTGACAAGAATCCCGTCCCTAACGATCTTAACAAAATCAATTTGGGATTGCCCTACACATTCTTTAATGGATTTAGCTATAGCTATGGGATTAACCTTTGTGAGATTTCTGCTTGGGTCTGTAGAAACGAACAATATTTTCAAGTCAGATTGAGGTGGTTGAGTTTGCTTTGGTTTTTGATTCGAAGAGTTGTCTGAGTCTGTCATGTCTGTGGAATTATAATATGTTGTCCTTGAAATATTTTCTATGTACTGACCAGTGGTCCCTTTCCTTCTACGTTTCGCGGATTTAGGCTTACGGTTTTTAGGCCGCACCACTTGAAATGGATCATTCTCATCATCTTCATCCTCATCCATACGTACACTATCATTCATAGTCACATCTTCTGGTACACTCAGTTCTGGCGCCGAGGCCGCCATGATTGGCACACCCCAAAAAGGCGCGAAAATCAATTGTCAAAATTTACGATACAATATAATACAGTGCAGTGTGTGACGCCCACAAAGCTTACCTGACCTGGATAATTCCAAATGTCCCGAAAATCGTCCGAACCGGAAACAAACTATAAACGCATACAATATATCACTTTATCCAATATAAATACAACCACTATCCATAAATGGCACTTAAAAATAATTCCAATGAACCAAATATATGAATCTAAGAAGCGTTCGCGCATCGACCCTCCTGCGTCGACCCTTTAATTTTACAATTAAAGGGATCTAGTCTTCTTACGAAGGTTGTTAAAAATGTTTATTCTGTAATCTGATATGTTCACTGAGTGATGTGTAGAAATTTAATGGTAAATGAATGTCATACAGTAATAAATTATCGAATAATTGAGCCCCACAATTATTACAAATGGTTATGTTTATGGATATTTCAGCAATTTCTGAACCGATTTTGATAAAAGTTTATTATGTCATTAAAATGGTAAGGCCGTAAGCTCTTTCAAATTTAACACTCTGTTTTTCATTATCTCACCAAAAAGTTATTTTGTGTAGCGCCCTCTATACCTCTATTTAAGTTGAAATGTCAGTTTTATATTGATAAGTGAAATACAGGTTATTGCTCCCATTAAAGTGATTAATATTAGAATTGACACATTTTCTTTGTCTTATTTCAAAATAAATACGAATTTTGTTTACGCGGATATCATTTGTAGCAATATATCAATGATGGGGATCGGATTTGAACAAAACATATCTGTAAAAAAACATCCTCCGTAGTAGACAAAACCAGACATAGCAATTGCAGTTATTCATCCATTACGGCAGTCGAAGATTTTAGGACTTTGCAATATAACTACATCCGTCAAAATAGCATAGATGACTGGGACTAGCTCCCCTGGGTGATGTTGTTATTGTATCGACATGATTGTATTGTTATCATAACATTATTGGTTATTGTTGATGTCAGATCACATGTCAAATTATTATTGTTTAGTTCAGTTGTTTTGGGGGTTTTGCCGTTCATTCAAATCGAATACTGACGCCATTAATTACAAACAGTTACAACATTTAAACTATAATAATTTGGGGGTCAAATAGAGAACATGATTATGCTTAGTGGAGTAGCATGGATATATTATGTTGTTGTTATTTTTCACTTTTGGTGTCATTCAAAATTATAATTTAAGCGATAATACTTAA
>JBAMJV010005818.1:52500-67500 GCA_037951105.1 Echinarachnius parma
AGCCAATTACATAGTCACACTTTTTGTCTTCATTTGGACTATACGTTATCATTTGCTACAGGCGAATTGGTGATCTTCATGATGCTTTATCTATATACGGGGAGCACTTTGCTGTCCGTACCAATAATTTATAGACAGTATGATACATTTATTGTGCAATTCAAGACATTTTCAAGGCGTAGGCAGAACGGAATCTTTAACAATCATGACAAAGAAACCGTTTTGTAATGTTAACCCTCTGATTATGCATGGTCGATATACTAGCATCAAATCGTATCATTATTGATTTGCTATTTGATTGAACTATCCATTGCAGATTGAAGGGATTAAGCTATTAACATGTCTAAAAATGTCTAAAAATAATTGGTTCGATATATGTTCAAGTTAATTCCTGAATTTAATTTGATACTCTGAGAGTTAATTGTCGTTCGAACAAAATATCACACCACGCGGAGCCCATTATATGCAAATCTTTTCCCCTTTCGATCATGAGGAAGATACCCCTTCTCTTCTTGATGTATTGGATTTCTCTCATCATGCATGCTCATGGGGAACCTTTTCTGTCAGTGACAATGATTTCTAGAAAGGAAGACAATGTTATTCAAATAAATTTAAGACAATAAGGGTTCAAATGACTCCCCAACGTTACGTTCAGTCTCTTCATGACAAATACATGATATTTAGGCAATTGTTTTTACTTTTAGCGTGCCAATTGTAAAGCGGCTCTGAATAAATTGTGTGTCAAGTTGAAGCGCATTTGCATCGAAATCAACATAATTCCATCTCTTAGTGATATACTTATAGTTGCCACAAATTACTGAATCAGCTGTCTATTGAACTGCTTCTAAATACAACGAATACAAATCCTTTAAATGTATTGAATACTCACTCATGATTTGCACTAATCTGCAATACATTTATCCATTCATATAGATTAATGTGAGATTAGGCTGTTTATCTAAACTTTATCTAAATCGAACGAGCTCATGGGATGACAATTCAGTTTATTTTACTTTTATGAAACACTTCATTGTATTTTATTTGTCAAGTTATGACTTGGATGTGAAATAAATCAATGAAATGAAATGAAATTTGATTTCGACGCTGAGAGGGTTAATCGAAGAGATGATTTGTCAGGAGAGAATGAGGAAGTTTCATGTATATCGTCGGGTAAGAGCGATCAGGGCGTTACGTCCAGTTTTGTCTATATTGAGATCTACAAAGTCGGACGGATCGTTCTTTATCATGTTTATCAGATGCCAATTTTTAAAGGAAATATTTAGTTATAGTTTAAGGAATATTCATCAAAATAGAAGAGGTTAAAATGTGTGTCTTTTTTTTACAAGGCTCTCAAACTTTAAACATAAATTTCTCCAAAGTACAACGAGTGACTTAGCGCCATTCTCTAATTTCTCAACATGCGATATGGGATCGAAAGTCAGCTATCATAATTGGGTAGTTTAGCGCACCATCCCAGTTTCCTGACTCTGATAACATTCATGTCCCTCAAGTCATTCGGATGAAAAACAAGATTTTACACTTGGGAAGTTATCCCAGTTTGTCACGTGCAAACCTGACATCTTCCCTTCGTATAATGTACCTCCTCGAAGACATCATATTACTGTATGGTTTATATGCAACTACATTTTTACAATGTACTTCAAATGAAGGGAACACATTACACCCTTCTCTTCTTTGAGTTTAATCATGTTTAATAGCTCATGACAATCACGAGCATTGGAGAGGATTAATGGAAAATACAGTCAAACTTGTCATGATGGCCACCTGTTTATAGCAGCCAACCTGCCTATAGTGGCCACCTGTCTATAGCAGCCAATCTGCCTATAGTGGCCACCTGTCTATAGCAGCCAATCTGCCTATAGTGGCCACCTGTCTTTAGCAGCCAATCTGCCTATAGTGGCCACCAGTCTATAGCAGCCAACCTGCCTATAGTGACCACCAGTCTATAGCAGCCAATCTGCCTATAGTGGCCACCTGTCTATAGCAGCCAACCTGCCTATAGTGGCCACCTGTCTATAGCAGCCAACCTGCCTATAGTGGCCACCTGTCTATAGCAGCCAACCTGACTATAGTGGCTACCAAAGGTGTTCCCCTGCAGCATGATAGGCGTTTGGACACATTTTTATTTTCCGGGGGCTGATGTCTTCTGCCCAAATATCATCTGCTTCCCCATCTTGAAAAATACCTGTCTACAATGGTCACGTTTCTTGATTCCTCTAGGTGGCCATTAACCACACTGGAACGACGCATCGGGACTAATATAACTGTTATTACTATGAAATTACCTGCCTAAGGCCATATCATATAGATTCATTGCATCCTTGATTTCGATCTTTATTACATTAAACATGAAAGCCATTCAGATTTTATTTGTTGTTGTTTGAGTCAGTGTCCTCTAAAAGGAACCATATACAAGAGTATTGGCGATTAAGTCCTCACCCGATTATGGACGTTATTATAGCCCAGAAATGAGCGAATATGCAAAGTGATATTTGCTTATACTCATCGCATTAACTTGTTACGCAGTTGAAAATCTCCTAGGAAGACCTTCAAATTCAAATATTTCACTGATAATTAAAATCATACATATCTTTATAACGGAAGAGAAATTTGGAAAAGTGAAACCAGTTCATGCTTCTATTAGCAATATAAATACATTGAGGTATAAGGGATAAGAACCGTCGCGTTCCTAGTAAGTTTTGAGGATTTTGACAATGTTCCTAAACCTCTTTAAGGTTTTTTTAAGGCCGTGTAGGTGGTGGGGACTTGTAGGTCATCCGATTTCAATTTAATAGTGTCCGATTATACCATCACATTTGCAAAACTGTATACATGTAATAATAATATCAAATGTGTTTATTGCAAACAAGGGACAATATGTCGCGCTCTGATTACCCGTTTCCTTGAGTGTAGTATCCGGTTATTATATGACACTTCTTAAAATTATATCATTTCTTGTCTGAAATTGATCGAAAATATTAAGTTTCACTACAGTTGGGCTAATGTTTCAGCATATACTGTACAAGAGGTGACTAGGTGAGTAGGTGAAATGGTGTCTTTCTTTTTGATGGCACATCATATGCATATCCTACTTTATTCATAATGATACACACACTAACAACAACGAACAAGCTCACAATTTTGTTAATGTTCAGAGTGTTCAACTTATTTGTTTGAATATTCAAGTTTCAAGTTTATTTCCACATCTAAATAAAAGAAATATGGAAATCTTTTGTGGGCAGATCCAGTCTCGTTGACAGCAATCATCAGTAACAACGTGGTATCAAATATCACTTTTTTTAGCATGTTTATAGTTCAGATAACTGTATTAAAAGGATCTATATAATATAGTAACTTTGTTGACATGTGCACAGTAGTTAGTTGATACAATTTGTATTGTTGTGATCTGATATGGCAGAGAAATGAGCGAAAATGCAGTGAATAGCACTATAAGTAGATAACATGTTAATTTGTTTATCTAACAGTTATACTTTCCATTATCATGTATTCATTTCTTACTGTATCGTTTTAAAGAAAGTGTATGTATATATGCGTTGCATCACTTTTGAAGAAACCTCTAAGAAATTCGCTGTTTCAGGAATTTCACTTCATGCGCATGTAAACAGTGCATGGTAAATAGGTCTATGATCCAAACTTCGACTTCTTTAAAAGGTTGTCGATAATTTCTGTTAGATTATCTTTGAAATAAATTTCATCATCAGGGGCAAAAATAGATCCCGTATTGCAAAACCTGATTTAGGTTCCACATCATCATACCTGTATACTGCCACAGTAACGATGTTGTTTGTCTTTTCTTATGGAATGAGGCATTCTTTCATAAGATGCCGTGCATGCGATCCTGGTATACTATATAGACAATTAAGTTCGCTGCGAGGAAAACGAAATTAACCTGCTTTTAACATCATGTTTTAATTGAATATCGTTAGCAGCGCGATTGACAAGAATTAGCGCTAAACGATTGTGAAACGCGAAATGAAATGTTAGTTTATACCCGAATTAACAGATTAAGTTGTTATAATCTACGCTTGATCACGCTCCTTGTATATATTACGTGTATAACAAGTTTTCACCGCCCAGCTGCCCGAAAATGGTACGATTTTATCCGTATATGACACGGTTTCGACCAAAAAACGTCGACAATGACATGATTTTGCCCGAATGTGAGAGATGAGTTGCCCCGAATAGGACATGAATTTGTTCGAGTGTACGTGACACGAGTAAGCCCAAATATCGCCTCTTTCAAAGTTCGGGAGGGGGGGGGGGGGGGGGGGGGGGTGGCAGCCCCATATCTTCCCGCCTCGTGCGCATAATTATGTCTACAATAATATGCTAGGAGGGGAGTATTCTGCAACAACGCACCACAATAATCATCCAACTGAAAATTTATTAGCAGTACATGTAGTATTTACCCTTAGATGTAGACCGTTTCCATTTTATTTTGTGCAGATTAGTCTTAAACACTTCACAGTACCTACATGTATGCTAACATAATTATATATTTTAAACATCACATCTGATACATAACCATGATGAATAATAATTTGTTCGATATATATAACACCTATTACGATACAATATTATCTCTAAGCGCTTTACAATAATTACCCCGGTCAAGGGATACAATGCAAATCAGCATTCTTCAGAGTAGGCTTAATTCACACACGTCACATGAGTCCTTGTTTCAATTCAACATGTTCAAATACAATAATTGTCATTGTTATGAGAAAAAAACATAAATGGCGACTACTTTCTCTTTCTCTAAACCGAGAGGGCATTGTCACTTCCATTAATCTATATCAGCGTTGCGCCCATATTTTGGCGATTTGTGATGAGGACACAACAACATTTATGGTGCTAATGATAGCGACACGGAGCATGTGGCGTAGTAAAATGGAGGTTGGGGGGGGGGGGGGGGGCAGGAGGTACGAATGCCCCCAGGAAATTTCTGCCCTCTGTTCACCTCCAATAGAGGGTGAAACTAGTCCATGATGTAGACCTTATTTCTTCTTTCTTGCATGCTTATTTTTTATTGAAATACTGCATTTTACCATGTTTTCTTTGTTATTTTGTTTTTGTTGTTGTTGACAATGAAATAATAATGATATGAAGTGAATTGCATTATTTCAAACTATTTCTTCTTAACCCGCATTATCTTCCTAATAAAAGTTAAATAAATATTGCCCTCCCCACTTGCCCCCCCCCCCCCCCCATATTGCTTTTTAACATGGCTACGCCCATATCACACGTACGTCGGTCTAATCAGGAGCCCCCAATCTCTATGATCACTATTACATGAATTACAGCAGCTCGATCCGTTGCCATGCCACGCTCTACACCCACATGGGAAGCTCATCTTCAACTTTCGGGGGTATATTGCAAATGGTTTTGTGATTGCCAACGCAGGTTTTCATTAGCACTAGCAGTATATATTATATCCCCACATTATTTATCAAGGCGCTAATGCCTGAAAGAACGAAGAGATGAAGATACCTTGTGTCTTATACAACATTATTATTATAGGTCTACTTAGAATCGTGGATGGGGAAAACACACATCCATTGTTAGTCATTATTTCATCGTGTGATCGTAACGCCTGAGGACAACTGGAGGTCATTTGAACGAAAATATGAATTTAAACGAAAATAGTTCCACGAACATGAATCTAAGATGTGAAGAGACGAGCATTATAATAGGTCTACTTAGAATCGTGGATGGGAAAACACGTCATCCATTGTATCATTTTTTTTCATCTTGTGATCAAAACGGGTGAGGACAACTGGAGGTCATTTGGACGAAAACATGAATTTAAACGAAAATATAAACGTCAGTTTTACATAAATTAAGCTAATATTTGAACATTTTTGTTGTTTTGGGGATACATTTTCATCTCGACTGATAGATAGAGAGTTAATGGAAATATATCCAGAGTTTCTTATTTCATTTAATTTAATTTCATGTATTTATTTTCATATCCACATCATAATTTGACAACTAAAATACAATGAAGTGTTTTACAGAAGTAAAGTGCACGTATAGTCAAAATAAATGCATCAAATGCAATCAAACAAATTTAAAATAAAGTCAACCGACTGAAAAAAGACGATCTAGTGATCCGTGTACTACCATTATTTTACCTGAAGGGATCTGTAATTAATGTTAATTAATCTTGATGAATGTAACATTGCAATAATTTTACTGGTTGATGTACTGGTTGCGTCACGTAAGTATGACTCGATGATGAATCAGATGTGCCTAGTGACTCTGTGACAGGTGGGCACTCCTGGCAGAAGAGCTTAATTCCAAAAAGCGCTAAATCCACTTTTTTAACATTGGAGAAAAACAGGTTTCTCTGTCCAATGTTGTAGGCTACACGTCATGTCTATGGGAATATGAAAATATAACGTTCCTTATTTTTATTTTTATTTTGTCATTTGTCCAAAAATGTGTATTTCTAGATAGCTACGTAGCTTATTAATGTACCTACTCATACCGGTTTTTTAAACAGTTTTTTTTTTTAATAGAAAGTGGATTTAGCGCCATTTGGAATTAAACTCTTCACATATTATGCCCCGTGTGCCAAACAGCTATAATATTTAAAGTGATATTTAACTTCATAAGATATTTCCAAAAAAGTGATATTTGAGACTTCAGTAACCATACCAGTATCATCGAAAGATACATCTGAATGATGTGCGAAAGTTTCATAGAAACAGAACACTGTTTACATACACTGTTTACTGAAAAATTGAACATTGATACTGAACCAATTTCATTTTCTGTTACCATAATACCAAACAGCAAGGTACAAGAGAAATATGAAAACTACAAGTGAGTTGTTTTTTTCACTAATAGGTAAACATAATTCCTTTTCTATGTAAATCTCACATATCATTCTCAAGAATCTTCCAATGATATTGGTGTATGATTGAAGTCGCATATAAATCACTTTATAGGGAACAAATATAGTGTTAGTGGATCACTTTAACTGATGCCTACTCATTGTGTTATTGAAGCGTGATGTAATCAGCACAATTTTATGAAACCGCAAAGGGTGTGCCTAATGTTTCATTGTAATGGAGGTCTAATTGAAAAAAAAAGATTGATGTTCACTTTATGAGACGCGAAAGAAAAGTTACGACCAACTTGTCCACATCATCCCCAAGAGTTCAATTGAAGAGCTTAGTTCAAAAACGCGCTAAATCCACTTTCCATATACAGATTGAGTTAACGATATCAGTACATTAATCACTACGTATCATTTTCAACATTATCATGTTAACCCATTCATCTTATGCCCGGCGCAGACAGAGCCGACTCGACTGGTTGTCATTCCGATCGGCTCAGTTTTCAGTGCCTCGCGACACACATTTTGCCAGTCGAGAGACAGTCGGATGCCAGTTGGGGCCGATTCAACAAGATAAATTTGCTCCGACCGACCGGGCCCAACTCTAGCCTGATTTAAACCAGTCGGATCGGGTCGAGTCGGCTCTGTCTGCGCCGGGCTTTAAGCCCTCTGCAGACAGAGCCGACTCGACCCGATCCCACTGGTTTTCATTCGGATCGGCTCAGTTTTCAGTGCCTCGTGACACACATTTTGCCAGTCGAGAGACAGTCGGATGCTAGTTGGGGCCGATTCAAGACAATGAATCGGATCCGACCGACCGGGCCCAACTCTAGCCTGATTGAAACCAGTCGGATCGGGTCGAGTCGGCTCTGTCTGCCGAGGGCTTTACATAACCTTGTAAAGCATTCCATGCGTAAGGTTCGCTCGGCCACACAATGTACATCGTATATATTACAGCGTGATGGCTTTGATACGGTGTAAGGAAATATGATATCATAATCATCATGAAACGTCATTAACTGGAACACCATATTATAAGTACACCACCACATATAATTGGATCACCCCCGATCGCCGGATTGATTTATATATCTATTCGGAAACATGGCAGACTGAATTGAGATGGTATTACAATAATGCGCCAGGAATTATGTTGCAGTGGTTTGCGGTAATTATGTTGGTTACCCTCATCTCATCTGCTCGATCATAGTGGGCCTTTATTATACCGTAAAGAACACAGTGTGAACCCCTGGTCTGAACATGAATGTGTCACATATACATGTATAGTGGGGACATCAGCGTTCTATAATTTGGTCCACAGTGTGAACGCACTTTGTGAACCGTCAAATAGGTGCATATTTCCATATTATAAACACTCCTCACAATGTAATTAAGCGCCCTTTGGTTCACAGTGTGTCGCACATTATTTAACACACTGTGACCACAAGGTGTATCTCAATGTACATTGTGTACACAGCGAATCACAAATGTTGCATTCACATAATGTTCTCATCATAATATTGTATTCATAGTGTGTTCACAATGTTTTCACAGTGTGCTTACAGTGTGTACACATTGTGTCCACAGTGTGTCTACAGTGTGTCCACAGTGTGTCCATAATGATTTAACAGTGTGTTCACAATGTGTTCAGAGTACACCCACAGTGTGCTCACAGTGCGTTTACAGTGTGTTAACACTGTACTCCCAGTGCGTTCACAGTGTGTTCACAGTGTGTTCATAGTATGTTCATAGTGTGCCCAATGTTTATTCACAGTGTGCCCAACGTTTATTCACATGGCGTTCACCGTCTGTTTACAGAGTGTTTACAGAGTGTTTACAGTGTGTTCACAGTGTTCACACAATGTGCCCACATTATATTCCCAGTGCGTTCACAGTGTGTTCCCAATGCGTTCACAATGTCCATAGTGTGCTCACAGTGCGTTCACAGTGCGCTGTGCATTAATCCCTGACATCTGATCTGATTATGTAAATCTGTCTATGTTGAGGGTTTCGGTCTTTCTTGTAAAATGCCTGGGTGTCCGGATCAAATGTTCACAGTGCGTGTACAGTGTGCTCACAATGTGCCCACAGTATATTCACAGTGCGTTCACAGTGTGTTCACATTACGTTCACAGAGCGCTGTAAATTAATCCCTGACATATGATCTGATTATGTCAATCCGTCTATGGTGAGGGTTTCGGTCCGTCTTTTTATAATTGCCTGGGTGCCTGGATCAAATGTCACGTCGCGTCCATCTATCCAACAGATTAACGTCTATAATCCGTCTTGCATAACATCTTTAAACGCAAAATAGGTCGATGAAGCTAATGTACTTTGACTAAATAATCTATTGTGATTTATGCCTGGTATATAATCATTATAGATCAGGGAATAAATCATTACCCATCATTATAATGGGTCGGGTATCACAATAAGTCGTCGAGCCAGAGAGTAACATGTACCGTCAATTCACTTCTTCAAGGATATTTTATAAAGTGATTTGACATTATTTGATGAGAAATAACTGAATCAATATGGTCTCCATTATTGTTACTTATACTTTTACCCTATTATTTGACAATTTGTCATAAATACACGTTATAACACCTCGAACGTGTATTTATGACAAATTGTCAAATTGACAAATTTTCAAATAACAAAATGTGAATTATTATCATGATAACCACCTTCAATAATAGGATATTATAGGTGGTTCGGATACATACATTATACATGCAAACGCCTTACGCACCGTACGAAATACACACTTGTTCAGTATTATATAGCGCGGACGAACTAGTCTAGCTAGTTACGGATGTTAAACAGTCTCTATTTTTTGCCAAAGACCAATGTTGTCTCATGTTTTGTCACAATATCCTGTGACTTCCTGTTTTACCGTATTGAATGTCACGATACCGTCCTCGATACAAAGGATTCATGTCAGCAAAGTCCGTCACTGCGTCTTAAAAACTAAGACTAAATGGTCGTATGAGTCAACTGATAATGTTAATATTTCCGCCTTGATTACCATGTTAACCAACTGTTTACCACTTGGAAACGACAATTAAGGGGATTGTCAATCTAATTAAGTTAATTATTTTGAAATTAAAGGCACAATAACACCGGGAACCAAATATCACACAATTTGGATGTTCCTTTTGGTTTATCGATATTATGTTGCTGGTTTTTCAACATAGATGTAACACACAAATGAACCATACTTTTATTCTAAAGATAGTAAGTTGGTATGTTTGTTAAATGTATATATATGTTTAATGTACGCATGACAAGATATTGGATTAAACAATATCAGTTAATTTAAAAAAAATAATTGAAGGATTTCCTCAGAGTCCATGGAGTTTTCTCTAAGGTCCATTATTCATGTCCAGTATGTACGAAAATAGCATCACTTTCTTTTTTTTTTTTTAGTAATTGGGATGGCGAATTCATCTAAAGCCTTAGGCTTATGCTTCCTCTTATTATACTCCACCATATATTTTTGGTTAGCTTCCTCATATTGATATTGTATAGTACTTAAAATACATTATAATGACGTTATTTTTCCCCTTTACCAATTATTACAAAACAAAATTCCTATTAGACCTCTCAGATTCGAGAAGGAAAGATGATAACGAAATTGTAGATATGAGTATTATGATATTATTATCACGTTTATCTGCTTCCTGCAGACCCAATTCTTAGTGGATTCACCTGCAAGATGACGACATGTAAACTGGACCATCGCATCGCGCTATTTACGGGGTTCTTAAGTTCTCCATCGACGCTTGTCCTTCGTCAATTACGGCGTGATGCATCGACGTCTTCGAGTACTTTGACAAGTTTTAATTTTAGACCTCCTTTTGCGGGAATGGCATGTAATGAGTATCTTGCTCACTTGGTCTTCCGAAGTTCCGTGTAGCCTAGTCCCTTACGTATTTTCTTTGTCAACAACAAAATGTGCTCATATGTTTAGAGCAAAGTTCAGTTTAAAGGGATAGTTGAGTTTTGGTAGAGAGGGCGCTAGACTACTTATTTTTTTGGTGAGGTAATGAAAAACTGAGTGTAAAATTTGAAAGAGCATAATATTTAAATAATAAAATCATCTTTGTTTGATCAAAATCGGTTCAGAGACGGCTGAAATATCCATAAATATAACAATTTGTAATAAAGCTGGGGCCCCAGGTTTATTAGAGAATTTTGAACCAGCCGTTAAAAATTCAAAAAAATGCTTCCTCTTTTCAAAAAGTTACAAAATAGGTATTTAAATAGTTGTTGGTTATTTCTCTATCTAATCACTATTTCAACAAAACATCACATGCACAATATTTTATTCAAAATGGTTGAAACCGATGAGTGTTTAGAGAGCGCCCTCTTACGTTTTAACGGCTCTTTTTGAATGATAACATGATCTTTACTACGTCATTTGTAATTTTGTGTTCCTTTCTAGTTATAACTATTAGTTTGTAATGTAATGATGCAGGTTTTGGTTACTAAAATTCAGTTTCACCAAAACTGTACTCTCATTACCAGAACTCAACTATCCCTTTAAGTTTAAGGTATATTTAAGGTTTTAAGACTCCTTTGTTTGCAGGAGTGTCAATTAATGTGTGTCGGAATTCGGTGACAGCGCCGAGATGCTTGTCTCGTTCATCGGGTGTCTTCCGAAGTTCTCTATAGCCTCGTCCCGTACGTATTTATCCGCCATTTTGAAATAACAAGTAACCAGTAACCATGGTAACAACATTGTAAATAGTTTAAGTTATACAGTACATGTAGTTTCAAATGTTCTGTATATCTCCTTTTCTTTTTAACATATTGTTTAGAAGAATGTCAAGTAGTAAAGAGTTTGGGAAATCGGTAATCTTCCTCATTTGGTCTTCAGAAGTTCCCTTTAGCCTTGTCCGGAACGTATTTATCTGTCATTGATAACAACGACAGGTTAATTGTTGATTATGAAACGTACATCAAGCAGTCATGTTAAGGATTTTAGCCCCCTGTTTACATTAATGGCAAGTAATGCGTGTCGACATTTAGTAAGAATCGGACGCTGCTCATAGTGGTCCTTAGTTGACAGGAAAAATGGATGTGATATATCACCAGCATTATTTGATTAATGTCTCGCATATTAACCACTGGGACAAAATAAATTTATGAAAGGGATATTATGTTACCGCCCGTTATTTCTCAGCGGACTGTCTTTAATGAGCTGATGATGATGAGAATGATGATGATGACCTTGATGACGAATTGGATTAATGCAACAACTATCAAGCAAGACTCAACGTCACATCGCTCCCTTGTTTTCCTAATACAGTGGTGAAGCGTGGGGTAAATATGGAAGGGGTGGGGAAGAGGGACACCATTATTTCCATTCAAATCTAAAAAGATCACGAAGGAGGGTGCGGGAGGAGAGAGAATGTGCACACTTGTTATTGATAACAGCACGGACCCTAGTAGAGTCCATGATAGCAGGTTCTATTATTGTCTGTATTTCTCCTTTTCTATGACGTATGGAGGGGACGTATCGGGCATTGAAGGAGACCAAATGATTATTTACTGGCGAGAGGGGAAGGGTTAATGGTTCCTCCATTGGTCATGTTTGTGCACCCCTCTTTGGTGCGATATTATACAAACACCCTGTCCATCAAGTTTTAGAACTCCCAAAAAAGGACCTATATATAAGGGATCTGGAATTGGGAGAGACCAACATAATACTGGGAGAAGTGGAGGGTGGATGATTCCCCCATTGGTCATGTTAAATTGTGCACATCTCTTTGGTGCGTTATTTTACGAACACCCTCTACATCAAGTTTAAGAACTCCCACCGAACCACCTAAGACGAGATCGGGTATTGAGGGAGACCAACATAATATTGGCGCGAAGGGGAGGGTGGATGATTACCCCATTGGTTCACCATCGCTCTTTGGTTCAACATTACACACCCCCTTACCATCAAGTTTAAGAATTCCCCAAGAAGGAAGACAAACATTATTTTGAACTCGTATCAGCAAACATGCAACGATCTTTCGTCGATCCGTCATCCGGCTATAGTGATTGATCACGTCAGTGGGTGACTGTAATAGAACAGTGGCGTATCTATAATCGGTGAGGGGGTCCCTCTGGAAATTATTGCCCTTTTAAATTGCGCTGTATCTTCCCTTGTGATATAATAGGAAAGAATCAACTAAATAACTTATTACTAATAGGCGCTAAATTCACGTTCCATCAAACCTGAGTTGACGGTACAGTTGCAATAATGATATACATGCATGTATCTGATTAGCTGACACCAGATTCTGTAACGAAATATGGGACATTCCCATATTCATATTTTTGTATATGAACTTGTTCGACCTTATAGGAACTTGTAGGAATTTCTTGGACAAATAGATACAGTTTTCGCCAAATTTTACGAACGTAGATTTAGCGCTTTTTGCAATTTTGTCATCATGGTCATTGTTGTTGTTTTTTTAATCTAACACAGGTTACTCTCCCTTAGGCCAACCTTTTAGTTATGGGAATCTTTGTACAAAATTTGCCCCCCCCCCCCCCCCACTCCCCGCCCCTGTATGGGTTAGCGATGGCTTCGCCCTTGGTACAAGAATACTTTTATTCGATTAATTTTCCCTGCATCCTTTCAAATGAGTCACCTTTCTATTTAAACACCTGTATGTACGGGTTCGTGAGGGAATTCCATCACACCCCGAGTATGCCAAGACAGCGACGAAATCATTCAAAAAACAAAAGTGATGAAAAAATAGGCACGGAGAAAATATGACTGATGACGGAACGACAGTGAATTACACAGTGTGATTCGAAAAGCAGATATCAGCTTTTTATTCCCGGCTCTTACTTTTTTATTTTTTATTTTAAGTATACTTTATTTGTTGTATTTTGGTTATGTTTATAGTATTATACGCATTATATTCCATTCGTTAAATTTTACAAAGCAGTGCTGATAATGAGATAACAAATTGTGTAAAATGTATGTGTAGTAGATTCTTCTTAAAATACCTTACTTAAGTTTAGAGTGATTTTTCTCATTATCCATTTTGAACCATTACTAATAATATCTTCTTCTTCTTCTTCTTGGTACTGCAAACAAACTCCGCATGATGCGGATATACAGTTGCAGGCACTTGGTGGGTTTAGGTGTGCGCGCCTAATTGGGGAGCCCGTGGTGGGCCCTCCTAGTGAAATCTAGCATATTCATCTTACTTAAATGTCCTTGAAATGAATGCAACGATGTGGCTTGTCGTGCGTTATTTGTTCTACATACTATCATGTTCATTCGGATATAATTTCGGCATAAAATTATAATCTAAAGACGGTGTGATTTCTACAAACTTCCAGGAACTAAAATTGGTTTTGTTCTAATTAAATTTCAAATGAAACAACGTTTGACATGCATTTACATTAAACATTTCAACTGAATATTGTTTGTCTAATCAACGACATATTTATGAAAACGATTCACAAGAAAAATATTTCAAAGCGAGTATATATAGCATAATATCCTTGGGATCTGTCAAATTATTGTCAAAATTAAGAATGTTTATATAAAGTCTACTCAAACAAGTTATTAACAACCACGAATATACATAAATGCACTTTGATACTAATTGAATACGAAACAAAGGCGGGGAGTTGAAAGAAGTAGCTGTTTTCACACCAGATCGGCTTAAATTGGATTATTCCGATTATTACTGAAACAGCAGCAGCTGCACGTGTAACACAGAATAGTGTAAAGTATCGGAATTTGAACTTGAATCGATAAGCCAAGAAGTGTGATTTTTTGGGGATATAAAATTGAGATAGAAAAAAAAAAAAAAAAAAACAGTGAATCTACTTCAACGGGAAAATGTCAAGGATGAGTAATTGATGACGTCACAATGCTAATGTGTTAAATCTATTTGGCCATGTCTTTACTAAAGCGAGTGTTAATCTCTACGACGGCGCGTGTCATGTACAAAGTATATACAAGAAAGTACAAATCGATATGATGATTAATTGTATTATGTTAGTTATTAAAGGGCTCTAGTAACATTGTCCAAATCCACAACACGTACATGACGTAAATATATAGAAATCTAGCGGTTCTATTACACCCTTTT
>JBAMJV010005818.1:72500-105776 GCA_037951105.1 Echinarachnius parma
TGCGTTATTTAAAGATTTACATGTATAGGTACAAATCAACCTTTCTGTGAGTTTGCAAGAGAATAAACATTCTAATTATTGATTTGAAACTGAACAAAAGTATTTAATTTAAAGTGAGATTGAGAATTCAATGATGAATCGATACTTGAGAAAGGTATAATAAGTGTGACGACAAACCAATATATACCTCGCACAAAAAGTTCCACAATCGAGGTTTGTACATTAATAACTTTTTGATTACGCTATTACCATTCATAAATTTGGTATCATTGGCAAGCGTGAATCCTCCTCTTTACATTGATATAACATTTGCTATGAATATTTTATCATGGAATGTGCATTGCATCCAAATGTAGGGCAAAATCAAAAGTGAAATGTTGCAAAATGCACTGATTTTGTCAACAGAGTGCCTTCCTTGGCTTGAATGGGGGTGAGGTGGTCATGCATTCAAGCCACGTTTTAATCTTCAAACAAAAGGAAGGCACACTGTTGACAAAATCAGTGCATTTTGCAACATTTCATTTTTTACTTTGCCCTACATTCGGATGTAATGCACATTCCATGATAAAATATCCATAGCAAATGTTATATCAATGTAAAGAGGAGGATTCACGCTTTCCAATGATACCAAATTTATGAATGGTTATAACGTAATAGGCATTCAAGCCACATTTTAATCTTCAAACAAAAGGAAGGCCCTTTGTTGACAGAATCAGTGCATTTTGCAACATTTCACTTTTGACTTTGCCCTACATTTGGATGCAATGCACATTCCATGATGAAATACTCATAGCAAATGTTATATCAATGTAAGGGGGAGAATTCACGCTTTCTAATGATACCAAATTTGTCAATGGTAATAACCTAATAGAAAAGTTATTAATGCGCAAACCTCGATTGCGGAACTTTTTGTGCGAAGTATATATACGGTTTTTAGGCAACTTTCAAATGCCTGAATAATTATTATTTCCTTTTGAAAAGCCACAGAATTAAGGAAAAAGAAATTGGTCTTGTCAGTGAAGTTGGAAGAAAATCAAAGGTGATTAATGCGGAAACTGGAAAAGTTTATTCTTTTTTCATGTCTATTCCTTTTCTTTCTCAAGAGCACGGTGAGCTGGGATAAGCATGGGATAAGTATAGAATCGATAATTAAGGATTGACAGGCCTCAAAATCCCTTCAATTAAAGAGCGGGAAACCCATGGAAGAGCGGTGACTAAGAGTTGCCATGCAAAGTGTAATATTTGCTAGTAAATACTGTACATGTACCCTTTTTTGTGAGTTCGCGAGTTTGTGTGTACATGTGTGCGTTTGTGTGTACATGTGTACGTGTGTGTGTGTGTGTGTGTGTGTGTGTGTGTGCCTGTGTGCCTGTGTATGAATTTATGTATGTCGGTATGTGTGTGTATGTATGTGCGTGTGTGTTGGTATGTAGGGATGTATGTGTGTATGTGTGTATGTGTGCGTGGATATGTGTTGCATTAAGTATTATAACATTTAACCAAAAGTGATGGAAACGCATGCATGTAAATCCCTTCAATTAGAACAGAGAAAGTGATGACAGAGCGGTGACTAAGAGTTAATCAAAGTGCACAACGTTGTCCTGTGCATGTGTTTGTATACGTGTGTGTGTGTGTGTGTGTAATAGTAAACTGTAATTATTATATTCTTTATTTATGATTAAGATGTAAACATTGATATGTATTAAATTGTAAATGTTATATGCTAATAATTTGGAGAAATAAAAAATCACTTAAAAAACACAATGTGTGTGTGTCTTTGTGTGTGGCTGTATATGAAGTGTGTTTGGTATGCGTATGTTTGTTAAGTGTAGGCTTTCAGTTTTAAGTAAATGTTTAATTTGTACACTTTTCCTTATACGGTTGATAATTAATTGACCATAGACAATACTAACACGACAAATAGGTGCAATACTATCATATACACCAAACCTGACACACTTTGAAACATACAATTATGATTTTCTCTGACTATATCTCATATGAAATTAGAAAAAGACAACTATATACACTATTACATTAAATAATAATACAAAATCACGATTATGTTTATACGAACAAAGAATTGCCAACTGTTTTAAATTCATAATCATGATAATGAGAGCCTCTTTATCATTGAAATAATCCGGCCTCCTCTAACATCAAAGTAGATGATAAGCGTTTTGATCACGATTTCAGTTAACTGTTGTTAATTGATAAGTGTGTACAGTATAGTAATCCGTATTGGACCCAAATTATTTAAACCACACGGAGTTAATTAAATATAATTGCAGTAAGATCGATATTAGAAAGCTGACTTAGCCTGGTTATTCTTTTGATTATTTTCCTTTATTTACCATTTTAGTTTATTAGAGCATTCGTCAAAATATGCTCAAAAGACAAACCATTACAGTGATTGCTGTGTTTATAAGAATTGAGAACAAAGAAGGATTGCCAACTGTTTTTACAAGGCAATTACTGTCTCTTTATCAAATAATTCTCCTCAAACATCAATGCCGAGGATTAGTCTTTTGTTCTTGTAGTAGATATAGACATTTTACAATATTCTCAAAATGTATTTATCGTAGTGTTTATTTATTTGGTTTATAAGAATTGAGAGGAACTGATTGCCCACGTACTGTTGTTGAAGTATTGGAAGGAACCTCCCTTACTAATAAATCGCTCCCCAAGCATCAAAGAAGAGGATTATTATTTGTTTTATGTTCTGGCATATTTTTGGTTTTGTTATTGTTGTATATTAATCAACGATACTCTTGTGCACAATGCATTTAAAGTTCTTTGAACTCTTTGTCATTGGTAGTGAGAGACCAATGAGATGGTATTTATAAGACCACGTTATGATAACAAGAATGCAGACTAAACTATTAATATGTTGCTTTGTCTCACTTAATTTTGAGGTCCTTTAATTTGCGATAGCAAAACAGTCCGTGCAGACTGCGAACGATGTATCTGTGGCTCATTGTCTTATTAATTCTTTAGTATACAAAACTATTCATTTGTAACCCTCAATATGCCAAGTTTATGACACATCACTATGATTGTGATTACATAATGCGGTTCCTATGTTAGTGGGATATTGAAAATATGAAATATATAATATGAACATTCGATAGTAAATAAATTGGCAACAATAGTCTTTCCGTACTGATTGCAATTACACTTAAAATAACAACAACAATGGAAGGGGTACTGGCCTACTGGTGTGGTATAATAAGTGAAAGGGCTTAATAACAAGATAATGAAAGGGGATGGTGACGATACGTTTTTACAGAATATGGATTGATTAATCTTGTGTTTTGGAACATTATTAATTGGAGTCTGGTGCACTGGTTAACAATAGTTAAATCTTTAACCCTCTCAGTTCTAATTGGAAAATTTGACTGGGTTTTTGATAAGTGATGTCTAAAAGGGAACGAAAAAGGGTACGGTAAAGGGACACTTGGAGGATAGACAGAGAAGATGACAGTAATTATGCAGAGGCATGATTAAAGTCTTAAGTCCTAGCTCTTCAGGGTCAACTGCCGGTGAGGCCAAGGATGACGAGGAGTGCTCTTGACATCATGTGGCGGATTAACTCATCTACTTGATCCTCCGATCGAAGCCGGGCTTCCTAGAAGTCTGTATCCCCTCACGCCAGACAGTTCATGCAGTACACACTAAGAAATTAGGGTACAATTAGGGTGCAAGTGGGGTATTGGCTACCGAAGGGTGCATTTGTGCACCCCATAGGGTGCAGACTCCACTTTTGGGCGCACAGTTACACCCTTAAACGTGCTGCTATTATAGCAGCGTTTTGCACCCTGTAAATTTTAACTTTGATTTCTTAGTGTGTATGTTCCTGAAAAAAAAACACATTATATAAAACAATGACTTAAAGGGATAATACAGTTCTGATTTTAATAAAAGGCGCATACAAATAATGTATTTGTGAGGTTATTATGCAAACTGAGTAACTATATATGGATTACAAGAAACACAATTTCCATACAATGCCGGATTAAGTCTGCGATAATCACATAAAGTCTTTGCAATTATTAATTTAAATAAAAGTTTGCAAATTATTTATGAATTCATTATGTTGAAAGAAATTTAAAATATCACATTAAAAAAATTATTTCTTCAGACTTTTAGCTCATCGGTGTTATACAATGCAACTTAGGTTTCAAGCACCCTCTTTGCAATAAAACTCATGTATTACACTTTTCTCTCCGTATACTTTCCTAGGATTATAGTCGGAGCACCACGCTCACACTTTTACCTCTATCACATACTTACCGTTTAAGCAGAGCATTTTAAAAACTCATGTATTACACTTTTCTCTCTGTATAGTTTCCTAGGATTATAGTCGGAGCACCACGCTCACACTTTTACCTCTATCACATACTTACCGTTTAAGCAGAGCATTTTAAAAACTCACGTGTTACTCTTTTCTTTTTCTGTATCATTTCTAATGATTTTAGTCGGAGCACCACGCTCACAATTTTACCTCAATCACATACTTACCGTTTAAGCAGAGCATTGTAAAAACTCATGTCAGTGTTATTCTTTTCTTTTCTGTATCATTTCTCAGGATTTTAGTCGGAGCACCACGAGCCCAGACAAATCAGCCCGGGGTTCAAGCCGGAGGAGCGCTGTATAAATGTCCGCTGACATCGATGTCATTTAGTCAGGAGTGTCATCAACTGGAACTAGATAAAGCAGGTAAATAAACATTTAACTTGTAGTTCAAAAGTAATGGTATTATAGCTTTCAGGGCTATATCTTTCCAAATAATTATTAAATACTGACAAGTTAGTTGTGATTGTATCGATGACCAATTAATATATTACATACCGAACGAAGGCTATGTTTTTAATGTGCGGGAATCGACTGGAAACTATTAAGAAAATTACTTTGAAAAAAAAACCCCCGCTCTATCAATAGAAAAGAAAATACTACGACAACTTGTTGTTCATATGTCCTCCAGTACACTCTAAAAACACCCGGGTCAGACTGACCCGGAAAAGAGTCCGTTGGGGCCACACTCCATTCCGGGTCAAAAAATGACTCGGAATGGGTCAGATGTGACCCCATTCCGGGTCTTTGTGACCCTATTCCGGGTCATTTTTTGACCCGGAATGGAGTGTGGCCCCAACGGACTCTTTTCCGGGTCAATTCTGACCCGGGTGTTTTTAGAGTGTAGGAAATTTGCCCAAATTAAGCGCAGTTGAACATTTTACATTGCTTTGTCAAACTATTATCATGATTCATAGATAAATAGGCTGCCTTATTAATCCCGTATATTGTGCTATTATGAAGGCTGTGTTATATGAACCATGCTTGCAGCTTACTGAGTTCCATTTGTATTTGCCCCGATTATAATAATATTTGTTTTTCATTTAAAAACATTGTAGCAATAACTGTATTGGTTGAACCTCATTTAATATTTTCAACCGGACATAGTTATACCGAAAGTCTATTCTTTCGATGCGTTCTTTTATTGGAAGGTTTGGATTGGTTAGATAATCTATGATAATCATGATAATCACATTACTGATCGAAACCTAGCATTATTTTGATTAGTGAAGTAACATAAGTCAATTCATTCTTTACCCCCCCCCCCCCCCAAAAAAAAAAAATGGTCAAAGGTCATAGGAGCAGGAAATGTTAGTATATAATATCTTGCAATATTGTTTACATTAAACTTGCAGGAAACACAAATCATGTTTAAACAGTCACATTTCAACTTAAGCTCATCTGGAACTATGTTATAAAATGCAATGATCCGTACGTTATGAATGATATCTTGGAATAGATATTTGAAGAACAAAAACTTAATTGCTGAGAAATCTTTAAAATGAACAATTATCTAAGACTTGACCGTGTTTTTGTTTTAATGCGTATTTTTTAAATGGAATTTTTGTCTAATTAAATAAAAGAACGTTCAGACTAACCAATTAACTAATTAATCACGCAAATCAAACATACGTATGCGTTTCTGGTGAAAAAATATGCGTTGTTAATGTTATTGTCTGGGACAAAGGAGGTTCGAGTATGATGTCGTCTAATATACAAGCAGTGAAAGTTTAACATTTGTAAGACAAATCATTGTCTTTGAACCGTACTATAGTGTTATCAAACCGGGAAACAGGATGCAGGCTCTAATTCTTATCGTTTCCTGTAACTTTTTGTTTGTGTCTTTTCTTTAATAATTGACTACGTATCATAACAAAAATATTTGATATAATCGTGAAAGAAAATAATCTTAGAAGTTTCCAAACATTATTGCTTTCCGTTGTTTATAATATATTAGGAGAGGCCAAGCATGCCAAAGGTGTCTTGGAGATACCGGTGTGACAGGGATAAGTGTCCGGCTAGGGATAATTGGCAGTGATGTCATTCGGGCAGTTTACAATTCCTATTTTTGTCCGTTTTCGAGCCTTCATACACATGGATACACACATACACACTCAAGCACAAACATACACACATACACACATACACACGGACAAGCAAACGAACAGTAATTCACTCATGATACACAATAACTTATACATGACGTCACACTGACGTCAAACGCGTCACTCATACAACGTAAACCTTTTTCTAGTTCTAGTTCTAGTTCTATGGTAATACTCATCAACGCCTGTTCAGCATCTAGATGAGGGAAAAGCATAGAGTTGTTATATACAGCTCTATGCGGTACAGTTCCTGTAAAGGGAACTAAATTGTTTCAAGAGCCACCTTGAACTGCTCCAAAGAAGGCAGTTCGACGATGTTCTGAGGTAGCTCGTCCCAGTCCTTTAGTGTCCTGGGGAAATAACTAAATTTGTAAGTGTCCTTTGAAGAGCCTAGTCTCATATATCGTTGTTGTTGACTCCTCCTTGTAGTTCGCTCCCTCGGTTTGATGTAATCCGGTATTGGAATCGCAATGTTGGTATTGGAATCGCAATGTTGTTATTGTTGTTGTTGTTTTTGTGTGTAAATTCAATAAAATGAACTTGAATAAATACAAATTTAACTGATATGCCTCGAAACATCGCTTTTACATGTGACACATAAACAACAAACGCATTTATGGAGTGAGTTGGAAGGATATCCCTTACCCTGGACACATGGACACTTATCCCTGCTACACCGGATATGCTCGTCTTTATCATCATCGCACACGAGCCTCATCATTGTATAAACATTCAAATAATTCAATAATTTATATCGCCTTTCAAAATCCTCGTAATTGGAGAAAAAAAATCCTACAATTCTCTGCAATCCATAGTTACACGAAAACAAATGATTTAGAATTTGAAAATTGAAATAATCAGATACAAAGAGATATCTCCGATTTTTCAAACTGCTCTGATACTATACTTATTGAATTTGCAACACGCGATTATATGATTTCTTTGTATGTTTTTTTTCTTTCATTTACAGGAAATGACATGAAAAATGGAGAACAATTTAGCAATAAATCGGGACAGATGTTTGGTGCGACGGTCAAAAGTGGCGGTCCCGATGGTCCAATTGTGGTAGGTTACAGTTTGTGTCTTATTCTGTTAATTTGTGATCATGGTACAAGTTTGTGTGAGTGGCCGTGAGTATGTGTGTGTGTGTGTGTGTGTGCGTGCGTGTGTGTGTATGCATGTGTATGTGTGTTTGCGTATGTATTTTCCTGTTTGTGCATGTGTATGTAGTATTTGCGTTTGTATGTGTGTATTTGTTATTTGTTAAAGGGCAATGAAACTATGGCTTTCGGTTATTATTATTGTTTAGAGGGTGAACAGACATTTGATTTGATACATAACTTGGCAATTTTGGCCTCCTGGATCCCATGAAATCCTTACGTGAACATACCCACATTTTACTAATTTTTACGGCTGCAATTAAAGATGATGGGAGCGGCCATGTTCTTGTATTTACCCGACATGCTTTGCAAACTCTGACGTATGTGCTTAGGGCCGAACAAAAAGCTTTTCACTGATTTCAAAGCATCTACAAGTATTCAGACAATGGTTTGAATTGGTGCTATTGAAATGCATTAGTGCATATCATTGACCGTAGTCCGCACAAGCCTAATAATGGCGGCCTCCAGTGTTCGCGTGAATAGTGGTATACCCGGTAGAGTTTTCACATATTTCTTCCAAAGCAGAAATCTGAGTCGGAGTAATGTTACATATAATAAACAGGCATATTACGATGTATAAAGTAGGATAAACTCTATTCTTGAGTTGCATTTCCCTTTAATGTACACAACTCTATACGTTTGAAGGATGCATACGGATATATAAATTGGTTTAAAATAATATTGGGGGTGCATTTGTTTAATAATTTCTTAATTGATCTATCTATTGCATTTTAAAAATGATTAATGTTATTTATTTATTCATGTATCATTCCCAAACAGGCTTGTCGACCACTCTACACGTGGTTTGTTGAGGCCGCCTCGCACCCGGCCACGCAACGCCAGCCAGTCGGTGGGTGCATTATAGCACGCCAAAACTTCACAGAAATACACGAATATACGCCGTGCAGAAATCCAGGTAAGTTAAAATTAACACATTTTTTAAAACAATAATATTTACTTTCTACACCGATCTCTCGTTTTGCGTCAGAATATTCCACCTGGGTGGTATATAACCAAATCTCCCCTGTTTGTAACACCCTCTCCTCCAACTTCCGATTAAATCTTGCTTCCATTTTAATTGGTGATTATTCTATAATGATTACAGTTCTCCATAATTATGTTTACAATAATCCAATTAATATTGTACAGAGTACATTCGCTACTTATTTAACAGTGAATTATATACATACTACATATCATCGTTCATATTTCAACATAATTAATGATGCTTTAACAAGAAAGAGCATATCCCTTAATAAAGAATGTATATTCCGATTATGATCCATTATCGTTGCCTGAAAAAAAAGAAAAAACATTATCATGTTTTTGGCAGGCCAGTAATGATGAAAACGCGGACGTTTGTTGCCCGCCCAATAGTTAAATCGCCTTAGAGATCGCGGTTATAACAATGACTCATCAACATATTTAATGTAATGTGAACAAGTTATCAACACTAATAAATGTCGCATCGCATCACCATTAACCTTTGTCATTTGTCAGGTTTGATTACCGACGAAGTAACAAGTGATTTTCATGAATGAAAAGTAACTAACACCAACAAGGTGTAAACATTCAATAAATAAACACGTTCGGGGCGATGCAAACCACATCATTATAGAGTATAACGTTACGCCTATTTCTTTATGTGTATATTATACACATCAAGTTTAATAAATTATAACATGTTATATTACTTTGAGTTTGAGTTAAATAATACAACCCGCTTCATTTTTGCCACTATGTTCGCTTTCAGGTATTTAAAATTAGACATGAGAAAAGTTACCTTGAACATTAAAGTCATTCTTTAACGATATCATAAACATACCTTGATTGTATATGTTTAGTAGTAATCACGCATCGTAAATGGCTATTAAAGGACAATGAAATCCAGACCAATTGTTGTATGCACTATAAGACACTAAATATAATGAATAGTCTCTGAAAATTTGAGCACAATCGGTCAAGAAATGAGAAAACTATGTCTCTTTGAAAAAAGCCATGTATTTCTTTGAGTGACTCAAATTGGCAACGCACTCTGGCAAAGTTGTGGACAACTCCCCATACATTTTGTACAGAAAAATTTCAGTTTTGTTAAATTTTTTTTTTTTTTTTTTAAATTCTCTAAATTTATGTTTACCCTTCTATCGAGTTCAACATATGTCTTGTAGAATGCTTTTATACATAACATATCATGAGTTGGGAGAATGGGAAAAATGTGACTGTGAAGAAAACTGTAAAAATGGGAACATTTGTGTACAAAACATATGGGGAGTTGTCCACACACTTATCAGAGTGCGTTGCCAATTTGAGTTCTCCATATGAATAAATGGACATCTTCAAAGAGCCGTAGTTTTCTTGTTTCTTACCCGATTATGCTCTAACTTTCAGAGATTATTCTTCTTAATCTCTTCAAGACTATGAAAGCAACATTTTGCTTGGGTTTCATTGCCCTTTAAGACTTTCTTTTGTCGTAAGAACTTCTGCACCGATCGTTGTATTTTATGATTTTAGTCCGAGGCCAGTTTTGACCAGTTATATAGTGCTCAACGAAATTTTGATGAATTCGAAAAAAACGAATTCGTACATTATTATCGCCATTAAAGTTAAATACGTTGTTGGTATCACCGTATCGTCATTATACGTACCTATCATCACACTATCAAATTATTTAATGGTGGATTTACCCAAAACATTGGTCCGTTTTAATAACATTTTTACCAACCCACCTTGAAGTTATGATTCGTAAACTCACTGGTCGTAAATGGATCATAATAATATGCCTTCTGTTATCGACATAACCCCTGCATCCAATGTTTTATTTTGTGAAATTCATGATAACATTTTCAAGGATCTTTTACGAACATAAACAGTTCATAAAAGGGCATTAATAATAACTCCCGTATTTATGAGAACTCGGCGATACACCGTTATATTTGTCATGTTTGTAGCGGCATTAAGTTGTTTGGCATTTGTGTATTCAATCAATAATGAGAATAGAGAATGCAAATTCATTTTTGCAAACTTATACTTTCAGTTCACACCCATTAAAACAGCAATAAAACGGTCACTCACTATGATAAACCTTGGAAACACCTGTTAATATACATATTGTTTTATCCGGTTCGATAGCAATTTACTAAACGTTATTTTTCAAACTCTAACCACAAGTGGGACTGCAGCTCTTTTTGCACCATCTAATAGCCCTTCAAAGTTCAATCCACGTAATTACTAAACAATCATGAAAATAATATTTAGATCGAAATGTTGTCGATGGCTTTAAAGTTTTCCACATTTAAAAAAGCGTAAGTAAACGACCGAGTAAAATATTAAAGACACTCAAAGGAGAGCTCGCAACCGAAACGGTATTTACACCTTACACAAAGTGTCATGATACATTATTTAAATCGTATTTTGGATAATTGTTGATAATCTTTACTTCACCAAAGTTATAATTGAATGATCGGACAACTCGCAATCAAATCAGTTAGATTATATTTCTTGACTGACAAAGGCAATTATCAAAATCGTATTTTGCATAATTATTTCTTACATCCTCCGTAATTCCCACCTTACTAATTTCGAACTTTGTTCTGTGTTTTAAAGACATTTATGGATATACATATCACATTTCTTTTGGCCGATAATTGAATTATACAAAACAGATATTTGATTCCTCACCCAAACGGAATGTCAGCCAGAGCACAAATCCCAAACTTTGCGGTAGCTATATTTCAGGAAGAAACATATCCTATTCCCAAACGTTCGGCAGATGTAGCGGAAACTTTGGAATTTGGTATTCACTGCGAAAATAATGATCTTTGTCATTTCAACTGTAAGGTTTATTGTACTTTCAACAATGACTGCTACTATTTTTGTTTTGCTTTTCTCTCTCATTTGCGATAATATTTGTGTTGTTGAGCAAGTTACCAAGCAACGCATAATTGATACAGACCTAGTCAATATGAGAGCTAATCACTGATAGTGTTCTTTGCAAAGAAACGTTGTGTTTGAAAAAGTGTATTGTACTTATTCGTTGTCCTAATAATATAGTTTTTATATAGCGCATAATAATTATAGCTTGTTCTATATGATATAATACTAATAACATAGCCGATCGACACGTCTGCTCTCTCGCCAGAGTAGCCAATTAGCACACGAGTAGTATATCATGCGTTCAATTACATCCGCGTGCGGACAGAAATCAAGTACAACATGAAATACCCGAAACATGTTGCCTCCTATTTAGGCTTGGTTACCCGTGGGAACAACATGGGGAAGGAAAGAGTTAAAATAATGAAGTATGATAAATGTGAGACAGAGTTTATGAAGCGTTTAGCGATGCAAAATACAAGAACAAAACAAAATCACAAAACACGAAAATAAAGACAATTTCCCCAGGGCGGATGTGCCCAGACTTCAATTACTTCTATAAAGTAAACATAATACAACACAGACAATGATCATTACAAATGATAATCTACAGGTGGCCGTTATAATAATCAGCAATTTCCTGTCGGTATAGATAAACGTATACGTAACGTGGACAGGTGTACAGCTATGTGTATTTGTATAACGGGGATGTTTCACAAGGATTCTAATATAGGTTTTCCCGCTCAATTTTGCGATTGTGTCAATCGAATTGATAATAGGAGCAAACGAATTCGCGCGATTTGCGATCGCCGTGTCAAAGCAGCATTCGAATTCGTAAATAGTCGTTCAAAATCACATAGGAGCAAGTGAATTTGCACAAAGAGCATACCATTTCATCAATGGTCATTCGAATTCGCGAAAGGGCAGTTAACAGTTGGCTGCACATTCGCGAATTCGAGTGCCCATAAATGAACTTCTGTGTCTATTCACGAAAGCGTATGCGTATGCATGTATTCGCTTGCACATATTCGGAATTTGGAAGACCGATACCAACGATTACGCGGTAATGCGTGAATTTGAATGACCCTTAATGAATTCGATTGAAAACAATGTAAAATTGAGCGGGAAAACCTATAGTTGAACTTACATTCTAAGTTAGACTTGAAAATATAGTAAGCCATAATTATGTAGCCTTGGAATAAAAGCTTATTCATACGCAAACGTGCAACGATTTCAAACTTTTTAGATAACATTACAATCAAGAACATAACGTCTCATTGCTAATTGAAAATATCAAGTTGATGATTTGTAATCCAATTTTATGTTGTGTTTTAAAGCGCTATGATACTCACGTGACTTGAGTTATAGAAATACCATTCATTATTATTGTTGTTATTATTATTATTATTATTATTATTATTATTAATATTATTATTATTATTGTTATTATTATTATTATTATTGTTAAAAAAAATTTGTATTCTTATTAAACAAAATTAATTTGTACACACATCATTTAGAAGAACCTTACAATGCTATTCGTCACAGGATTGAAGTCTCAAATATTTGTTCGTGAAAACATTTTATGAACTTGTTAATGGATCACTTTAATACATTTTCATGTTATCAGATACTGAGGAGCTTTGGTCGTGCCAGCTTGGCCTGAGTGCAGCCGCGACGCAGGACGAAATACTCATCGGCGCTGTGGGCAGTTACGAAGCAAAAGGTAATAATTACACAACTTTACAAATTTAATCTGTAATCGCTTAAATGAACGTTACTCTTTTGTTTTACTTTTACGGTCGTCATTAATATAATATCCATTTTACAAGTCTTTGCTGTACAGAGTATTCCCTGAACACTTTTATATTTTTATATAAATTGTATTGTTTTAATTTTGTTAACAAATTGATAAATGAAATGAAATTGAAAAAATAATATTTGCGAAAATAAGAGGCTTAAAATAAAATACATGTATTATTACCATTATTAATTGTTTATGATTTTATCTTATCTTCTCTGTATTTCTTAATTTTGATTACAATGATTTAATTGAATTGTATTTCCGAAACAGGTCAAATACACATCGTTGACTTCTTCGATGGCTTCAACCGCTATTCCTCTCGACAACCGAAAAACCTTCAGAAGAGTGACTATAAAGGTAAGTACCATCATGATATTTTATTTACATCATCATTTCATAATTATCAAGTCCAGATGGCTGTTGTGGTCTTCACGAGAGAACGCCATGCAACTCTACATTCTGCCAAACACGTTGCACCTTTCATTCCTTCTCCAGACACTCTCTGTACATCATCAGTCCAATATGTCGGTGGACGACCTCTACCAAGTTATGTTATTGTACATGGATGTCTTTTTGTTAATTAATAAATGTCTGCCCTCTTTATGTTGAC
This sequence comes from Echinarachnius parma, assembly GCA_037951105.1. NCBI lineage: Eukaryota > Metazoa > Echinodermata > Echinoidea > Clypeasteroida > Echinarachniidae > Echinarachnius > Echinarachnius parma. The sequence goes on from JBAMJV010005818.1 coordinate 86,403, forward strand.
CATTATGTCAGGTTAAACGACCAAGTTAGGCCGTTTGGTCTGTAATAACCCCCTCGCCAGGTTGCGTTGCTAAGCTTAGTTTACTGGCGTAAATCCACATGACTGTCCAGTTAAACCACTAAGCTTAATTTAAGGTCTCTTGATATTTGTATCTGCTCCGTAAGGCTACTTCATTACATGACCGCTATGAGGTATGGTGTCCGCATTTTTTTAACCCCACGCAAGGTTAAACTGACCACTAAGCCTGGTGGTCTTGCGCTGCTAATCCATCTGACTGGACTGCCAAGTTACGATGTTCAATAAAGGGGACCACCAGGCAAAGAACAACACATTATTATATGTTTTGGTATCGTTTTATGATATCAAATAGATACCCAACATTTTGCAAAGGGTTGTGTAATTCATAAACAAAGCAATTAATTTCCACCACTTACGGAACCACTGCTATTTCCTGGTTCCATACGGGCCAACCATTTGCGAGTGCGCCAATGCTATTCACGCGTACGTTTGTAGACAATAGATTCCCGGGCGATTCGTTCGCTCTGCACACATCGCAATTCACCGCACACATCGCAGTCTTCGCAATTCAGACCGCATGAACGCATGCTTTAGAATGGTGACGCGTTTCCAATTTTTTTCTGGAAACATATTTTTGTGAACTTGTTGATGGAATGGAATACTAAAGATGTTACCTTTCTTTAATAAGAATATTATTTTGGGGTGGTGGTACCCTTTATTAACTCTTGAAGGGATCTAGTAAAATTTTCAAAATCCACCAAACTTACTGAGAACTCTAGCGGTTCATAACTCATCGTATATTCGAAACATAGAAACATGAAACCGGTTTCGGTTTTCCGAAATTCTCTTTCGTTATAAAGCTATGTACAACCTATTTTAAACTTATACCTAGGAGATTTTAAACTATGTACAAAGTCAGTGCAATGAGTTAGCGAATATTAGTTTGCATTTTTGTTCATTAACGGTCATATGACATTGATTTTCCATGAAATGTTCACACACCACTCAGTGGACCTATCAGATCACATAAGTGCACATCAACCCTTCGTCAGCTTTTCAACACTACTATCAAAGCTGTAGGTCGAGGCATCGCTCGTTTTGCTTGGTGCCAATTTTGTTGTAGCGAAATGACTAAGCCCCGCTCCAGGTTACTCCATGTCAATCTGTTCGTTACTTGGATGAGAATCGATTTGATTATTATACATTACACGTTAATGAATTTAAAACTGAAATGTTTAACTTTGTATTTTCAACTTCACCTTCAATTTGTGCGATATGGATTAAGTTGTATTGCCAAGCCCTACGCATTATAATAGAACAACATAGTTATGTAAGGCATGCATGGTTCTCATTCTGTTTCCCCATTCAAGACGGTTTTGTTTTAGTGGTCTTCCATATTGAACTTAAACATTTAAATTTATAAGTACGACTTAAAAATATGGTAGGCCATTTTAGCCTTGGAATAACACAATCACAGGCAAAAATATAAACAGATTGAGACTTTTGAAAACAAAATTAAATCAAACACTTGAATTCTTCCTGATCATGCTGATGATAGAGAAAATAAACAAAATCTTCAAAATGTTGTTCATTTTTGTAAAAAAAACAACCTATTAACGCAATTTTACAATGCAACTGTAAAGTGTACATAACAAATTTTCTATAGTGTTAGGTCGAATTTTGAGTTCAAGTTCAATGTACTAAAATCTTTGTGAAACACCCCTGAATGGGTGAAGACGAGTTCTCCTTCTGTTAATCCATGACGTCTAAGCCTGGTTTAATCTATCCTTCTAATCCACTCACCAGGTTACTCGGTGTCGTTCGGTGACTTTGACGGGGACGGCTACAACGAGTATATCATCGGCACACCACGGGGCGAGCAGAACAGAGGCATGGTGAGTAACTAAGATCTAGATTAGAAGGCGGTACATGTACACAAATGATGGTAGAGCTTGATAATTAGCATGAAAGGGGGAGGGGGGGGGGGGGTTGACATAAACCATAATCTTCTTTTTTCAGTATCGGATCAGCTATATGCAGGGTTACGATGTGGTACTCCACTTCTTCGACGAAACGAGACTTGGTGAGTCACAAGGATCAGACAGATCAGTAGCTCTTGGCATGTAGTGGAGGAGGGATGACATGGATCAGAATTGGGGGGCGGGGGGGGGGGGGGGCGGGGGGTGCAGTGGTAGTTACCAACATCAACATTGTAGCTCAGGGAGTGAAATGGGCCAAATCTCCCTCTTTGGACGCTGTATAACGAATAAAATTATGATCACCATACTGCGAAGAAACGGAGATAGGCGCCGCCTTATGTGCCAACATTGGTACGGGAAAGACTTTAACTTCTTTATCCTGCGAAGAGGCACGGGATAATAGAGACACGGTCGGGTGTCTAGCCATTAGAAAGCTAAGAAGGGGGTCAGCACATATTATTTGGTTGGCTATCTGTCAGTATGTCAATCATAGATATGTGGACCCTCCGCTTTATAGGGATCTAGTAACATTGTCCAAATCCACAAAACCTCATTAGAAATATAGTGGTTCTCTCGTACCTTGTTGTAGCCGTATTTACCAATAGAAGCATGGAACATGTTTGGGCTTTTCAAATTTCCCTTCCATGCCTTCCGTTAAAATCTATCTCCGATTGAAGTGTTAGGATTTCTAACTAAGTATCCACTGGATAGTCATAACTGTGTACAAAGTCAGTGCCATGAGTAAGCAAATATCACTTTGCATTTCCCATTTTTCGATCATTACTCGGCCATATCACATTTATTTATCGTAACATTTGTACACATCACTTAGTCATGTTAGTGGAGATATCAAATCACAACAATACATATTTTAACAACCATTCATCACTTTTGTTTCACTTGTCAACAAAGTTACAAGATCCCTTTAAGTGAAGGGGTAAGAACTGACCTAGACTTGGGGATTAATTAGGATAGTGTCACCTTGTTTCCGGCTGTTTTGTATGACTGTACGTTCTGACCAGAATGACCAGAGGTCTTGGCGTCTGTCAGTGCACAGTCGTGGTCAGTCTTTCAGAACTACATCGTTTTGGGCTACTATTTTGAGGTTGTCTACACTAAATTTGTACTTCTGGGCAAATCTGTACTTCTTTGATATTGTCACCTTGTTTCCGACTGTCTTGTATATATGACTGTACGTTCTGACCAGTATGACCAGAGGTCTTGGCGTCTGTTCAGTAGTGCACAGTCGTGGTCAGCCTGTCACGACTCACGACCATAAGCGTACGAGGCTAGTCTAGTTTAGTTAATTATGGATACCGATGTGAACTCAACTCGTGTGGAATGCTGCGCATGTTCCATGTGGAGCTTCTACGTTGTCCACACTAAAATTGCTTTTCTGGGAAAAGTCAAGCCGTTCATATTTTGGACTGATGTGAACTCCGGGCAATATGCGATGTGTATGTCATTCATTATTTGCGATATCCGGTGATATCTATTAGTCATCGGTGATGATTAAGCTATTTGGTTTTCTTCATGTGTATTTGATAACATATAACAATAATTATGAAGGTATATGCCAGAAATAATCTTTAATAACAAGTTGCATATTTTATTTTGATCATGATCACAATATAAACAAATCGCGTGTGAACTATTACACATGTCACGCAAGTTACATCAAGTATAATTGCATCAACACAATTGTAATATAATCATCAACATTATCTTCATCATCAAAATACCGTCGTCATCTTCTTTATGTTTATTAGCACCACCATCATTACCATCAACTTCGCCGTCGTCACCATTATTAGTCACATTATCATAATTATGTAAACCATGTTTTAAATTCGTGGTTTAAAACTATTAGTCCGTGGGCCAGAGGGGTCTACCTGTGACCCCCCCTATGATCCTCCGACTTGGGTGTCATTTTGTCCATTGATATGTCTAATGTTAGAAACAAAATGTTAACAAGAAAAAAACTCATATACCCTATGTTTTTTTACTACTTTTTGGGAGGTATGTAAAAATAGCACTTTTTCATTTTTTGATGCATTTCTTAAGGTTGGTGAAAATTGAGATTGCGTTAAGTACTCTCATTTGATAATGACTAGGTCTTTATCAACTAAATTTTGCTGATACATATTTTTATATATGCCTAAGACACAGGAAAAGTTTCATGGTCAAAGATGATTGGCTTCATATGATTATGACGTCATCAAATTTGCATATGAAAAATCATGGGAATTTCCGTAAACAAAACGGTCAAAAAAACAATGTTCATTAGTATAGTTTATTTTTTTCACCATGAGAATGATGATAATGAGCTTAAACTTATTATGTCTATTTCTGAAAGTATATTCAAATCAGAAATGCTATTATCCTTTGAATATATTGTACAAAAATGACCTTTTTTATTACGTAATCACCATGTGTCATATGCAAATGTAAGGCATATGATGGCCATTTTGTGTAGGGCAAAAATCGGTACATATTGCTCCCTCTTTAATTTCTTTATTTTAGAACCAATCACTCTCATATTTGGCACATATGTAGAACTAGTAGGGCTTTTCTGTTTCCAATAAGGAGAATTTCAAAAGGTCATCATATGAGGGCGCTATTTACTAAAATTTGATAAAAACATACAAAATCCTTTAAATTCCGATAAAAAATTTTTTTTTCTCTATCTGCCTGATTTGTATAGACAACTTGACATTTTGTTTGCATTATTATGCAACTTTACTTTTCCTAGAATGAAATTAAAGACTGTTATGTTGTATATTATATCTTTTAGCGTATATATAAGGCATAACTCCCTCTAGATTGTACCCTAAAAGTGCAATAGGGAATACAGTGCGCTACACACAATTAACTATTTCGATTATTTATTCAATCCTAACCTGAATCTAGTCCTGAGTGAGATATGCGATAGCATGTTTATTACAATATAAAATGAAGGCAAATTGTATGGGGACGTCTTGCCAGAAACTTGTTTTTTCTAAATATTTTGTATTATTATCTTTGGCATCACTTTTTTTTTCAGAGAAGAGAACAAATACGTCTCGTTGACAAGTTCATTATTTGATCCCTCCTCAATTATGAGTTTTTGTCTCAAACTGATGGTTCTGTGTTGACAAATGGATTTTGCTTCATTAGTTTTCAAGTCCATACTTACGAGGACGATAATAATATATTTTTTAATTTTTACGGGCTAATTAAGGCAAAAACTGTCTGAATGTGACCTTCAAAGTGAATTAATAAATACATTGCGATACATATGATGTTTTTACGTACCATTTGTTCAGGCCAGTTAATCTAGCACTGGGTAAGTTGTTTCTGTCTGAATATATTTACGAATAAAAACATAACAAACACAAAATACATCTAGTCAGATTTAAAAAGAAAAATGTTAACTCTATTACTTGTTTGCTTGGACCACCGTTTTGGTCAGAAAAGGGAACAGCATACTACGTTTCATTAACAAGGATAAACATTATTTTCTTAAAATTAAACAAGAAAGTTCACATTTGATAATACGGGAACTTCATGTTTATAAGTTTGGGGTTACCAGAGAAACAGAGAGTTAACCAAACTTATAGCACAGGAGCAGTCTGTGTGTACAGAATTGTTTTGTATCTTCTGCAACTCTTTTTCTTTAATAAAGATGAAGCATACTATTCATATTCATCAAGCAGGATTTTACATCAATGTTTATTTAGAGCAATTAAGTAGAGACATTCCATTAGTCATTGACACATGTGAGTGGTAAAGATAAAGTTGTAGCCGTTCAATATTGGTCTTCTTGAGAACCCTATATTTGGAAGGATCACGGCCTGAAAAGCAACTATGGCAACATTGTTTTATCCACTGTGTGGGAAACGGTGGCAGAGCATACACACTTTTAAGCTTAAATAACAACGAAGGAATAAACGACACATATCTGTCGAACTCTTTCCTTTTAAATGTATTTTCTTTAGGAGATATCCATGGCATAAATAAGCTACAAAGATCAATGTGGCCATGTCGATAAAAAACGGTAAGAAATCCTGGTCAACCATCATCATCAATGACCTGAAGGGGGAGGGGGGGGGGGGGTGGGGGTACTCATGTATATTTGCGATACATGTATGTGTCGCTTCAAAGACCCCTGTTTTTACAGCCGATCCGGCCGCTCTATGTTCCCATTTTCATTTTGAAAAAGCCAATCGCCGCTCCTATAAGTCTTATTTTCATCAAAACAATACAGGGCCGCTTTTTTCAGAGCTCTGCCTCGATAATAGTTGGCGATAGACAAGTGTTGGAGATAAGTCTACCTTTTCTACGTTGTAGGATATCTCCCGTACAGTGAAGGCATTATCTGCTGCAGATTGATAAACTGTTTGCTTTCAAAGGAGATTATCGGTTGTTTGTGTTTATTTTCCCCACCTGTAATAGCAGTTTGGAGCTTGTTTCATTCATCATTTCATACCACCATACAACTTTCTGCCAATGTCGGGCAAATCTGAGCGCTACGTCGTTGGCCTCTGTCGGATCTTTGATTGTGAACATTCCATGTACCATATCACAACTAGGCAGGTGGTCAATGATCTGAGGGGCTTGACCGCACTCGCATTCTGATGCACCTTCGATGTATCCCCAGTTCAACATGTTGGCTTGCATCTTCCCACGCCTGCCAAAGCCTATTCCGGCTACGCAAAGTCACCTAGGGATGCATGGTTGAATCATGTGGACAGTTTCTCTGATGGCACCATAGGCGTAGGCTACCGATATGTCCTAGAGCTCAGCCTCTCTTCCCAGAGTTTGAGCCTTCTTGAAGACACGCTGTAGTCCAGGGGTTCAACAGATCATGAAAGGAAGCTTTTCCGTGACTTAAAGCGCCGAGGATGCAGTGGGTAGACATGGAGTGGGTGTCCTTCACCTCTGTTTGTCTCAGTCGTTCCTCCTGGCTAACAGCAGCCCTTCTTATTACAGCTGGGATGCGATGCCAGAGATTAGGTATACGTTATTAGTTCTCGTTCGTCTCATACATCATGATATAACGGCAACTTTTGTTCTTCTTGGCATGTGCTGAGCTTTCCCACACCCGTGCAGACATATTCTGCAACATAGTAACAGAGAGCCAGAGCTGATTGTTGCAGTTTGGTTTGCACCCCACTTGGATGTGCATCAGTTTGTCAAGAAAGGCATTCGTGGAGCTGACCTTCCTTTGAGCTGGGTGATACAGGCCTTAATTGTACTCTTGAAAGATCTATCTAAGTTCACCCCTATGTAGACAGGACTATCACAGTGTCCCCGTCTCGTTCCATTCCAAGTGATCTTCAGTTTCTGGTTTGCATGCATGTTCTTCAGATGAAAGGCGCATATTTGAGATTTAGTTTAATTTAATTAGCCTTCAGATGGTTCTCTTTGTAGTACAAGGATAGGTTGGTAAATCCCTCACACAAGGTGGATTCTGCCTTAGGGAAGTCATCACTGTGGGTGGTGATACACAGGTCGTCTAATAGATGAATCTCCTGGTCTCAGAGTAGATATAGGTTGATCGTTAACATAGATGTTGATACTTCCGTATCACCCCCCCCCCCCCCCTGATGAATAGGTATCAATGACAGATATACGCCCATGGATGTTGAACAGAGTTTGGCCAGAATGCTTCCTGCGCCAACGACACTTCTTTTCAGACAGCTCGACGAAGAAGCGTCTGTTTTCAATCAGGGTCTTCACCATGTCGGTCAAGTGCATGTTGTTCACATTCAGTAGTTTGTGTAGAGTCTGTGCACAGTAGCATAAGCTGCTGAGAGGTCTACAAACACAAATTCAGTTAAGACATTTACTGGAAAACATCTTCTATATGTTGGGTAAGGTTAAGCAGTTGTCTTGTGCAATACTTCCTAGGCTGGAATCATGCCTGTTCCTTCATCAGAGATGGTTATACAACTGCACTTAGGTGGGTGCCTGGGTGGGTCAGAATTAGTCGCTCGAACAGCTTAAAGGTGTGGGAAAGAAGTGAGACTGGTCTGTAACGCTTTGTTGCTGATGGGTCTTTTTTTGGAGCTTGCATGGCATGTTCTGATGGATGTCGTTCCACGACAGGGAAAGTGTCCTCCCAACAGTTGTCCACACATGTAAATTGTTCAGGATTGTAGTGAGTGTGATCTTAATGTCAGCGATTACTTTTTTTGTTTTGTGCTCTTGACAACAATTCACAGGTTTTCAGCATAAATTAAAAATGCTTCAGCAGTTTGGTTAAGTGAAATCAATTGTAAACTCATTTACATGATTGTTTAGGATGAGCCAGGGGCTTACAGTTCCATATGCATAGGTTTTATCTATGGACTGTGACAAATTAATTACTTAGCTCGTGATTTAGTATTGGTCAGGAGCCAGCCTGCCCAATATTGGGGTGCTCTTTTGTGATTGCATGGTGCTGGTTTAGGATAAAGTGCTTCAAAAGCTTTAAAATGTGGCACAGAAGGCAGATGCTTAATTATTTTATCATTCTTTATGATAATTTCCTGGCATAACGATAGTGATACTTTGACATTATATCTGATCACTACAGTAAATGAGACAGACGGTGTAATGCTTAAGTTCCATGATAAAATTCGAGGTATACACTATTTGTCACCCGTATTTGCTTATACCATTTATTTAAAATAAAGAAAAACAAACAGCATGAAATATGGAATCTAACTGACATCAGCTATTGCCACAACCATGCGTTCACAGGCCTTCATGCTAACAGATCATTTGTGAGGTGTCAGTGATTAACTGAATGTATTTAGTATCCCGTGTAAATGTATTATGAATATTGAGAAATAGTACGTTTATTTTAGTAAAAAATAAGAGCGCAAATGTTGCAAAAGGAGTTAACAGTTCTACACACACAGATATTCCCCTGCATGTGCCTCTATAAATTCCAGACAACTTTTCAAGATCTAAAACATTTTTCAATGTGGTCGTTAACTTGAATTTGCATTCAATTCATTCGCCACTTTCTGTCACCATGGTAATCATTTAAAGGCATGAATGTGTACTCATCTAGTTGTCACATGAAGTTTCTGTCACTTTTGGAGGGTATGTATATCAAATAATGAACTGTAAACAAGAGATGTTCATTTGTTCTATTTTCTGAAACAAACAAATGTGATGCCAAACAGAAGTATAATTCAAATATTGAAAAACAAGTTTCTGACCAGAATTTTCCCAAAACATTTTGTCTTAACTTGATATTGGAGTACATGCTATCGAACATCTCACTCAGGACTAGATACATAAGGTTACTACTAAGTGAATAATCTGAAATTGTTTGTATGTAGCGCAATGTAATCCCCATTCCACTTTAAAGGTACAATTCAGTCTGAGTTATAAATAATTTAGACCCTAAAATATACAAGATACAACATAACAGTCTTAATTTCATTCTAGGAAAAGTAAAGTTGCATAATAATGCAAACAAAATGTCAAGTTGTCTATACAAATCAGACAGATAGAGAAAAAAAAACATTTTTATCGGAATTTAAAGGATTTTGTATGTTTTTATCAAACTTTAGCAAATAGCGCCCTCATATGATGACCTTTTGAAATTCTCCTTATTGCAAACAGAAGAGCCCTACTAGTTCTACATATGTGCCAAATATGAGAGTGATTGGTTCTAAAATAAAGAAATTAAAGAGGGAGCAATATGTACCGATTTTTGCCCTACACAAAATGGCCATCATATGCCTTACATTTGCATATGACGCATGGTGATTACGTAATAAAAAATGTCATTGTTGTACAATATATTCAAAGGATAATAGCATTTCTGATTTGAATATACTTTCAGAAATAGACATATTAAGTTTAAGCTCATTATCATCATTCTCATGGTGAAAAAAATAAACTATACTAATGAACATTGTTTTTTTGACCGTTTTGTTTACGGAAATTCCCATGATTTTTCATATGCAAATTTGATGACGTCATAATCATATGAAGCCAATCATCTTTGACCATGAAACTTTTCATGTGTCTTAGGCATATATAAAAATATGAATCAGCAAAATTTAGTTGATAAAGACCTAGCCATTATCAAATGAGAGCACTTAACGCAATCTCAATTTTCACCAACCCTAAGAAATGCAGCAAAAAATGAAAAAGTGCTATTTTTACATACCTCCCAAAAAGTAGTAAAAAAACATAGTGTATATGAGTTTTTTTCTTGTTAACATTTTGTTTCTAACATTAGACATATCAATGGACAAAATGACACCCAAGTCGGAGGATCATAGGGGGGGTCACAGGTAGACCCCTCTGGCCCACGGACTATATGGAGAGCCAATATTGTAAAATAATGGAGAAAGAATATACACCTTTAAAAGCAATGTTCAACATGTCGAAGTCCCGCTAGTTAGCAGGCACAAACGATTGTGTATCATTAGAAATTGGCAAATGTGATTTCCAATTTCTACTTGTCTATACAAGCAACACTCGTAGTTTTAAACAATTTAAAGCATGATTGTTTGCATCAACCACCTTAGTTTGTGAATTCCATAATTTCTGTATAATACAGTTATGTTTAACCTTTGAAAAAATGTTCTTTTTTCGGCATTGAAATCGCTCTATGATTGTATGCAAGAATATTACGACCAATTGACTTGCACTGACCATGCTAACGGGGGTAGATGCTTTGTACTGATAGAACTCATCCCCATAACTGATGGGCAACTTAAGTTACAACGTTCCGGCGTCGGATTTCGATAAAATATTTGTTATGTATTGGCTGATCAATTATCCAATTATGTGATTAGTAACTGTTAATGAATTGACCGTTGATTGACTGATTTACCAGTCATATGTCGATATCATGCCGCCCTGTATTTGAATTAAATACCGTAGGTCGACAAGTATCACCCCGATAGGTGAATGGTATACTGGTATACATTACGTCGTGGGGGTATCCGATACATTTCAAGCAAGACAATACCTCGAATTATATATTAAATCTTCCTCGTATTTGTTGCCTAAAGTTATTTTCGCATTGACTAACAGGTCACGGTGGTAGATGCTGCACTCTCAGAGCTTATTAACGTACACGGCAATGGCGTAAATCTGTTCGGAAAGCACAATGCATTGGGGGGTCGAGCAATTGTTCACAAACAATGCTCGCCCCTCCCATGCATTGTGTTTTCCGGACAGATTTACGCCAGTGGTACACGGTATCCGATTTCAAACAAGACAATACCTCGATGAATTATATATTAATTCTTCAAGCAAGATAATACCTTGTCTAATTATATATTATATTCATTCTTCCTCGTATTATTTGCCTTTATTTTCGCATTGACTAACAGGTCACGGTGGTAGATGCTGCGCTCTCGGAGCTCATTAACGTACACGGGACTCAGATGGGAGAATATTTCGGTCACACAGTCACTGCATCGGATTTCAACGGAGATGGGTACGTTTTCTGTCACTCTTGGTGACCTAATTTTCTGGGGGGGGGGGGGGGTGTTTCACTGAGATCCCAAGTCGAACTTAACACTAATTTTGAATTTAAATTTGTGGAAAACCATTAGTTTCCTTGTACAATATTGTTTAAACGAGTTCGTTTAACAGGCCTACAATTTTGATGAAAATGATTAGCATTTTCTTTTGTCAGAGAGACTTCAAGTTATTGATGTAAAATCGTGCAGAAAGTTTTAAATATGCGCATTTGGGCTCTTGAATATGTTCAATTCCGAAGCGACAAATGGCGCCCCCAAGACACGTCTTTCGATATCATCATACATGCACACAGACTGTGTCCTTACTCCTTACAATATGATTATGTCATATATACTTTTGACAAAGTATTATTCATCATCTTGCCCCCCCCCCCCCCCCCCCCCCCCAAACAGACAAATCATTACAACTATAACAACAATATTGTTCAATATAAATATAAAATACATAGATTTCATATAATGCTCATTTGAGTAAGTGAATACAAAAAGATATCCATACAATATATTTAAAATATATGACACTAATAATAGTAACTTTTGTATTGTTTAAGGTTGTTTCATATTATACTTTATACGTTTTTGACAGACTGGACGAACTTGTGGTATCGGCACCCATGTACAGTAACACAGAGGACAACTTTCCACATTATGACATCGGGAGAGTTTACATTTACCAGAATAACGGAGATGTAAGTGTCACGAAAATATTCTTATATTGTTATTTTCTTAATTTCGAATTATTTTAAACTCATTGTAATTGCAATGGATTTTAATTGAAGTTTCTGAAGTTTATGACACATTAATTTGAAAAATCATTATATTGTTTTAAGTGGAATTTATTGATGAAGTATTAATTAATACTCCATATTTGATATTTATGGACAGCATGCATATAACTGACATGAATAAATAAATAAATACATAAATTTAATGTCGTCATTTCGTTCGTTTATGACTTCCAGGGAACCCTGCAGGAACCTCGAACCATACAAGGAACCAGGGCAGGGGGTCGGTTCGGATTCTCCCTGGCCGCCCTTGAAGACGTTAACCAAGATGGATTTAAAGGTATAATTAATTACACATATAAACATTTTGCGAATTTTACTTGAATTGAATTGGTATTAAAATGTAATTTTCTTTATGTTTTAATTATTACAACGTTGTTCTCTTACTTATAATAATACTACTATCCTCAAACAATATTGTATCGTATGACAGGGTAGTAGAAGAGCGCTTATAGATAATACTACCAGTACTGTTGTTATTGTTATTATAATAATTAGTATTATTATTATTTGTTTAATTTGTATTATTATTATTGTAATTATTGCTATTAATATTATTAGTATCAGTATTATTATTATTGCAATTATTATTATTATTATTATTATTATTATTATTATTAGTAGTAGTAGTAGTAGTAGTGTTATTATGTTGTTCTTATTTTTCAGATCTAGCTATCGGAGCGCCCTACGACGGTGCTACGGGCATGGGACGGGTGTATATCTACCACAGCGATGGAAGACAGGGGCTCTCTCTCACCCCCTCTCAGGTGAATGGTTTTTATATGACATTATTTCAATTTGTGTTGTTGTTGTTGCTGTTGTTGATTATCCATTTTTAATATATAATCCATTATAATTCGGACGTGTATGACCAGTAACCTGCACGAATAAAACTACTGACATGCATGTGAGCTAATAAACAAAAAAGAAAAATAACCAATCTTCGGAATACTCCGTTTATTACAATCTAATGTAACGATGGTTTAAAATAATTATTACATAATTGTATTCTGTTGTAAACAAATATAGAACTGGTCATTTATCATGTTATTATAGGTTCTCGACCCCTTGACCATGGGGCTGCCACTGCACACATTTGGATTCTCGCTCGCTGGCGGAATGGACATGGATGTAAACGGTTATCCAGATCTTGTCGTGGGGATGTACAAATCATCAGCCGTTGTTTTATATAGGTGAGTTGGCAGTCAGTGCCCATTTAAAATTTAATTGGTATTCTTTACAATACATCCGCTTATCTAGTTTATTACTTGTTGTATTATATTATTCAAATATTGATGTAATATTGTTTGTAATTGTATTATTGGACATGGATGGACACGGGTAGCTAGATGTTGTCGTGGGAGTGCACAAATCATCTGCCATTGTTTTATATAGGTGAGTTGGCAGTCAGTGCCCATTTAAAATTTAATTGGTATTCTTTACAATACATCCGCTTATCTAGTTTATTACTTGTTGTATTATATTATTCAAATATTGATGTAATATTGTTTGTAATTGTAATTATTGGACATGGATGGACATGGGTAGCTAGATGATGTCGTGGGAGTGCGCAAATCATCTGCCATTGTTTTATACAGGTGAGTTGAATACCGGAGGGCCCTTTTAGCATTTAATTGGTATTTGTTACAATTCATCCGATTATCTAGTTTATTACTTGTTGTATTATTTGTAATATTCAAATCGTGATGTAATATTGTTTGTAATTTTACGAATGGATATGGATGCAAACGGGTATCCAGATCTTGTCGTGGGAGTGCACAAATCATCTGCCGTTGTTTTATATAGGTGAGTTGAATGTCAGTGCCTATTTAGCATTCAATTGGTATTCTTCGCAATGTAAAATGATATCTGATTATTTATATTTGATTACTTGTTGTGTTATTTGTAATATTCAAATCTTGATGTAATATTGCTTGTAATTTTACTAATGGATATGGACGCAAACGGGCATCCAGACGTGGGAATATATAAATCATCAGCTGTCTTTAAAATATTTTTGTTTATAGGTGAGTTGAATGTCAGTGCCCATTAAGCATTTAATTAGTATTCCTTGCAATGCATATGATCATCCGTTTGATTACTTTATTTTGGAAAACAATGTATTCCCCCCATTATTCAAGGGGGAGGGGGGGGGGGGTCTATTCATCCCCCCTCCTATTGTTCAGGTATGGGAGAGCAGCTAGAGTTCTTAGTAAGTTTTGTAGATTTGGACAATGTTACCATTTCTCCAATCATTGATGGATAACTTTTTGTTTTCATTTTAAACACAGATCTCGACCTATCGTGCACATCAAAGCAGAGCTGAAGACGGACATTGAAGGAATACAGCTGCGCGAGAGGAACTACCGACTTGCAAGCGGAGAGCCTGTCGTAGGGTATGCAACACATTTTCTAAGAAAACAAAATGTTGGTCAAATGGAGCCGAGCTTTTGCACCTCGCAGATACAGCTCCAATGTATGTGGCGTTGCGCTCTAAATCCCGATCACCATGATCACGGGAAAACTGTTTGACGAGCGCAAAAGCGCAAGCGATATACAGGATCCTCGGCCTGTATACTATATCTCTAGGCAAACATGACAAGATTAATGAATGATACAAACTTGCTAGGTATGCCTAGATGAAGGATCTGTCCAAAAGCTCGGCTTCATTAGATTCCCCATCTAAACAAATAATGACAAGTAGTTATTATGCACTTTAGCTGCAGACGATCGAAACGGTCACAAATAATGGAACAATAAACAAGAGCTGTAAGAAATACTGAATAAATTAGACATTAGATGCTTTGGTACGCTTAGGAATAATATCAGACAGTTGCTTGTGATTATGACTCCAATTACCAAACCGTGATACTTTTCAAAATAATCAAAATATAATAGTACTATGAAATGCCTGTTTATGCTATGAGTACCTTTAAAAAAAAAAAATTAACCCTATAATTAATTTCGTGATTATGCATTAAATTCGAAATGTTTGTAAGACAATCTCACATTGTTCCCTTCTGGTATAGTGGCACTCCCTTTCTTTGCCCATTATGTGCAATCATAATGATTACGTTTAGTTTTCTTTTTAATCAAATGCAAATCGAATACACGATCTGGTATCAATTGCCGATTTGTCATTCCTTTATCCACTCTTTCCCCTTTAGCATTTTAGTTTAAATGACACAATTTCCTCACTATACCAGGTAAAAAAGTATGTTTTCAGATTACTCAAACAAAAACGAGTTCGTGATTCTACATCAGTTGGATTTATTATTTTGGTGAGTCTCTAACTCTACCCCTTGTTCATTACCATACTGTGGTTGCTGGCTTTCTTGTTTGTTTATAATACATTTAGTAGCTAGGACGTTAATAATTCATGATTCTTTATAACTCCATGTTACTTTAATATACTTTGTCTCATTCTTTCCCTTGTTTCTATTCAGATTCAATGTCACACTCTGTCTTACGTTTACTGGAAAGAACGTGCCAGAAAAGATTCGTAAGTATACATAAATTTGTTTTGCACTTTGTAAAATTGTAAATTGTATTCTCTAAGTTTACCTAGTTAGAACAAAGACAGATATGATTCAACAACAATACCAACTAATATATGAATATTCAATAACATGAAGGGGATATTTGTTGTTATGTTTATTAAGTTTAATTATTTCAAATCAATATACTATAGTCATGCCAGTTGACGTAATTTAGTTGAAAGGGGTAGTACAGTTTTGGTAAGGCTGAACTTTAGTTACCAAAACCTGCACAGTAACATAACAAACGAACGGTTATAACCCCACCATGCTCGAAAGGTATACAAAAATACAAACGACTAAGTAAAAAGCCTGTTATCATTAAAAAAAGCGCCATTAAAACACAAGAGGTTGCTCTCTAATAAGGCATTGGTTTCATCCATTTTTCATACAAAATTTTGCATGTGATGTTTTGTTGAAATAATGATTAAATAGAGAGATCATCAACAACTATTTAAAAACCGCTTTCGAAAAATTTTGAAAAAGTGTAAGCATTTAAATAAAATAAAAAAAATATCATCGTATTTATTTGGGGCCCAAATAAATACGATCGGATATATTTATTGATATTTCAGCCATTTCTAAACCGATTTTGACCAAATAATGTTTATTCTGCCATTAAAATTGCATGTTCTTTCAAATTTGACACTCAGTTTTTCATTACCTCACGAAAAAATTGTGTTGTGCAGCGCCCTCTCTACCACAACTGAACTACCCCTTTAATGTTGACTTCCCCATATCGACTGCGTTCTGAAAACCGACGTTGTTCGAACGTGATTCAGCACAGCTACTTCAAACTTGTTGAAGGCCAGAATGATTTTTCGTAGATGTCGACTACGATCTCACTGCAGACGCCGTATTGCCGGTAACGCAGCAGGCCTACTTCGATCTGGAGGGCGATATCAATACCTAGACAATAACATGCATTTTCATTGAATAACATATTATTTGATTTTTTCCTCCTAGATGTCGACTACGATCTGACTGCTGACGCCGTTCTACCGGTAACGCAGCGGGCCTACTTCAATCTGGAGGGCACGATCAACGCCGCGACGATCTCGACGCGAATCGGTGTCTGGCAGGATGACAGGAAGTGCATCAAACACATTGTGTACATAAGGGTAAGCATGTTAATACATTTTTATGTAAAAGTTCTGGGCCCCGTAGCATAAAGATTTACGATTAATCGTACGATTGATCAATTGATCGTACGATCAATGTATTCGACATACGATCAATAAATCAGTCATATGATCAATTGATTGATCGTACGATTAATCGTGAATCTTTATGCTACGGGGCCCTGCTCGAAGTCGCAAACGAGATTTACGAGAGTTAAAATTTAAACTTTAAAAAACTCCGTGACACGAGGGTAAGCATTATGTCTCACTTCCATACCTTTGGAGGGGGACTGTGGGAATTTCTAAAATACCAAAAGCGAGCAGGTATATCTCAAATTCTGGCAGCTAGGTGGTAAATATAACTTCTGCTTTTAGGGTCAGGAAGACAGGAATGATGCCTGACTCCAAGATGTAAAGGTACGCGGCTATGGAACCTTATATCACCTTTATATAGAACGCTGATTTATTATTATACTCATACGATAATCAGCCTGCAACAACACCGCTTCTTCTTCAATTAGGACACCATTATATACCATCTCATTGTCCATAAATTCTTCCCTGCCATTAACTCTCCACGTAATTGTTCAATTTACACACTTTTACTAACGTAAATAGTAGTAGTATGATAGTAGTATAATATTATATACACTGTTATTACAAAATAATGTCCCTCTTGTGTGTGCTCCTTTTTCAGAATTCGATAAAAGATAAACTAACTCCCGTAACAATGCGAGCCAACTATGCACTGCCGGCAGACCAGTTCAACAAGCGCAGAAGGGATGTCCATGCTATTAAACCAATACTCAACAATAAAGTGCCTGCTACCACCTCTTTAACGGTAAGATATTATTATTATTAAGACGCCAATATATTTTCTTTTTTTTAAATATCTGTTTTTTTTTTTTTTTGTATTTCATTTATCGTTATATAATCTGTTGGTGCGGTGTTCTCTGTGATGGAATTTATATACATTTACTTACACCACCAAACGACCAAGAAGTCGGACAAAATTGATTGTGCTGAATTTCACACGACATTAAAGGTCCCTTGCCACTAAATTGGTTGGTTTTTAATTCCATTTGACATTGAATACAGTATGTGAAATGAGAATTATTCCCTTTCGAATGCTCCCATAGGTCTAACAATTTGATTTCAAAATATTTGATTTTATGTATCGTCTCTTTAAAAAATACAGAAAATGCTTATACATTTCTTTAAACAAATTTGTTTAAATACTGTAGTTGTTGATGATATTGGTTTAATACTAAAATTAATTTTGACCAAAACTTAACTATCCCTTTAAAGTCTAAGTCATGACCTTTAAAATGAAAAATGAAATGAGAGGAAAATAAAAAGAAAAAGTTTTCTTTTGTACTAAATAAACAATTTAAAGTATTTCCTTTAAACAAAATTGTTTTATTCTAGGTAGGGTCCTGGGTTAATTCAAGTTACTTTATATTCCTTGTCTCTCTTTCTCCGTTAGATTCCAATAATGCGCAACTGCATAAATGTCACGTGTGTTCCTGATCTGAGCCTTGCTGTTACAAAGTAAGTATTCAATTTACACAATTTATAACAAAATGTTGCATCACTGTTTTACACTTGTGAGATAAAAGTGCCTGCTCAATGCTAATTCGCAGAAGATAATTACCCAATAAAGAAACATTATCGTGACTAATGAAATGAATTTTATCCTTTTATCGGACACTAATATTATACTTGTTTAGTGTTTAGCGTGTTTTTTTAATAATCAGATGACATTGTGTAAAAACTTAAACAATAGCATCACCATTAAAGAAAGCACATATATGTAGAATATGTAGAGAAGTAATATGATATTGCCAAACCCTACAAACAAACAAAAATGGAACAACGAACTAAAATTAATGCGTCTTGCCATTTCAGAAATGTCGAAGCCCTCTACGTTGGCGATAAGAAGAACGTTGTCATGGTGATAACTGTCGCCAATCGAGGAGAGGACGCCTACCAAACGAAGCTCCGCATCCAGGCACCACAAGAGCTTCTCTTTACCAGGGTGGAACAGCTTAAACTGGTCAGTTTATATAGCTGTTGTGAAACTTTGTTTATACAAGATAGTAATGTATTTAAATACAAATGTGAAACATATATTATCCACATTCCGTATTAAAGGGACTTAGTAACATTGTCCAAATCCTCAAAATAAAATTTTAATTCTAGCGGTTCCCTCATACCTTCTTGTATTCGTATTAACAATAAAATCATGGGACCGGTTTCGGTTTTTCAATTTTCCCTTTCGGTACAAACATATGTACGATTGAAGTATGCAGATAAGAAAAACTCAGGTGGAGTTTTGAAACCGGATACAAAGTGAGTGCAGTGAGTTAGTGAATATCACTTTGCATTTTCGCTCATTACTTGGCCATGCAATGTCCATTTGACTTGAAATTTTCAAACAATACCCTGTG